>PVJX010010234.1:0-26188 GCA_004027295.1 Dolichotis patagonum
ACTTCTGTCTAGAACTTATAAAGAATTTAAAAAAATCAGACTCTCAAAATTCAAAGACCTGATCCAAAAATGGGCATCTGAAATGAATACACAGCTCTCAGATGAGGAAATACGAATGGCAAATAAATACATGAAGCAATGTTCATCATCATTAGTCATGAGAGAAATGCAAATTAAAACCACACTGAGATTCCATCTCACTCCAGAAAGAATGGCCAAGATAGAAAACAGTACCAACAACAAGTGTTGGAGAGGCTGTGGGGAAAAAGGAACTCTTCTGCACTGTTGGTGGGAGTGTAGACTGGCACAACCACTGTGGAGGTCTGTCTGGAGATTCCTCAAAAAGGTGGGTTTGGAAGTCCCATTTGACCCAGCTATTCCGCTTCTAGGTGTATTCCCAGAACTGAAAACATCATACCACAGTGATATATGTGCACCCATGTTTATAGCAGCACAATTTGTAATAGCCAGATCTTGGAAACAACGTAAGTCCCTATCAACTGAGGAATGGATAAAAAAGTTGTGGCATTTTTATACAATGGAGTATAAAGCTATAAAGAATGATCACATCGAGATATTTATAAATAAATGGACACGACTTGAGACCATTCTTTTAAGCGAAATAAAACAAATTCACAAGGGTAAATACCATATAGTCTCCCTAGTATGAGATTTGATAAGAGTATGTAAGACTTTATGGTAAGCATGAGTCCCCATCTCATAGCTCTGAAGTCTTTCAAAGTTTTCAATCATCAGTTGGAATGGTTTTATCCTGTTTTGTTTGACTATATCATGCATGATGATATGAACAGCTGTTTTGAAGAAAACAAAACATATGACAGCTATTGCTGATTTAATATCATCCTTCTTAGAAGTCCTACTATGCTTCTTTTGTTCTATTACCATTGGTTCTATCACATTGTGTCTTATTGGAATTTGAATATGTGTGATAGTTTAAACAAAAATTTTTTTTTATCGAAAATGAGATATTATAGTACCCATTGATCATTTTCTGTTATTTGGTTCAGAAAGCCCCGTAATTCTTTCACTCTATGCATGGTTTTATACTATTGTGTTATGTTTGATATTATTGTATTTGAAACTATGCTCAACTATAGCAGAGTAAGAGATATGGTGTTAGCTACTGTTGACGTCCAGTTGTCTTAATGTAAAGTACTGTGTTGCCTATGTTGTCCTGTTCTGATCTGCTCTGTACTGCCCCCTTTTGTTTTATTCTCTTTCAAATAAAAAAAAAGATCAATTCAGAAATAAGTTCTCAGATAATGACAGGAATGATAATCACAATGAAAAACATGCTTACTGACTCTAGAGCAGATACAGATTTAAAAAAAAAATAGAGGAGCTTCAGAAAATGATGGAAACCATGAATGCCCAACATAGGAAAGAAATGAAATCCATAAAGCAGATTCAAACACATATCTAGGACACTAAAAACTCCACTGAAAGTATCCACAGCAGAATAAACCAATGTGACGATAGACTTGCAGACACAGATGACAGACTTTCAGTTAGTGAACATGAAAAGAAAGATTTCCTTAAAATAGCAAGGGACCAACCAGGCATGGTGGCTCATGCCTGTAGTCCCAGCACTCAGGAGGCTGAGGAAGGAGGATCATTGTGAGTTCTAGACCAGCCTGGGCTACCAAGTGAGCTCAAGTCCAGCCTGAATTGCTAGTGACACACTATTTCAAAAATAGAAAAAGAAATAGAAGCGACCATGAAAAATCAATCCAACAAATGCTAGATGATGCAAAGAAGAATAACTTGAATTTGATTGGAGTAAAGGAAAAAGAAAGAGATATAACACACGATATTAAAAAAAAAAAAAAAAAAAAAAAACCTGGGCAAGCCGGGCCACCCCAGGGCAAAAAGCAACAGCATTTCCTGAGATCCATGCCATGTTGGAACTTAGGCCGCTGGGAAAATGAGCATCCAGCCTGCCACCCTGGTAAGTGGCTGTGAGTCTACTGATGCACAGGCTGAGAGTCAAACATGCCACCCCACCCCCCATTAGCAAGTGGGAGTCAGAGATCTGAGCATCTCTTGGGAGGTTGACCATATGTAATATAGCAAATAAGGGGGATTTCCTTGTACTATCTCTTTGAAGGCAAATGTTTTTATTGCCATTTTGCTTTGTCCTGATTAATGGTATTGCTCTATTCAATATTCTGTTTTGATAAGTTGTATAATATTCTGTATTTCTTTTGATTTTGCTATACCTGATTGAAAGAACAACTATTGTGAAGGTAATGAGATATACAATGGTACCTATTACCATTATCCCAGTAACCTGTTGTGAAGTTCTGTACCAATTTCACTACACTGTCTCAATTGGCTTTATTCCATCCTGTTATGTTGTATATTACTACCTCCAAGTTAATGAAAAATTAAATAAAAAACAATAGAACATGAGAAAACAAGGTAACAGAATCATCCAAAAACTCCTAACTCCACCAAAGCTGATCCATGGGGCATGGATGAGGAGAAACTCAAAAACAAAACAACAGAATTATATAAGGTGAATAAAAAGGAAATAACAACAAAACAGATCAGTAAGGACTGAGCAAGCTGAAACATGATATAACTAAACAGATAATGGACTTAAAAAGCAAAAGGAGGAAAAGAAAGAGCTCTAAAGGATATAACTGCATATATGTTTAAGTGTGTAGGATTGATAACCATATTACTAAGTTTTTGTTGGATCATTGAACAGAACTGTTTGCAGCCTCACTGTTTGAATGTCCACTTTGTATGCTTTAATTTTGTAACATGAACAACTATTTCTAAGAGGACAATATGTAATTTATCAACTAGTGATTTCTTACTTTTTTTTAATTCAGCATTGTTTCTACCATTTTTTCTGTTTTGCTTTTTTTTCTCTTTAAATAAAATTTTTAAAAAATCTTTTCACAAATTTCATGGCAGAAAAGTTCCCTGGCAGGGAAGAAGAATTTGACATACAGATAAGTGAGCCATGACCAAAAAGGAGGAGGAGGAAGAGGAGGAGGAGGAAGAAGAGGAGGAGTAGGAGACAACAAAACCAAAACTACAGCAAGGAATATCAAAGTAAAGATTCCAGAAATGCAACACAAGAATGGAATATTAAAAATCTATTATAGAGAAGCAACAAGTTATCTACAAAGCCCATCAGAATCACAGCTGACTTCTCAATACAAATGTCAAGGAGAGCTTGGAGTGAAGTATTTCAAGCCCTAAAAGACAACAACATTCAACTCAAATTGATGTACCACACAAAATTATCTTTCAAAATTGATTAAGAAATAATAACTTGCATGACAAAGAACACATGAGGAAATTCATTAACATCAAATCAGCACTCCAAATTGTTCTGAAGAATATTCTCAAAAGAGATAACAAAGACTACAGTTCCATGAACCCCAACAAAATAAATCCACCAGGCAAGGAAAATAATTAAACAGAGGGGGAAAAAAGGGAAACCAACAACACTTAAAAAAAAACATAACAAGGATAAGTCAACACATGTTGTAACCATAAATGTTAATGATCTCAAATTACCAATAAAAAAAAAAGAAAACAATCTGGCAGAATGGATCAAGAAACAAGATCCAACAGTATACTGCATATAAGAAAAACATGTAGTTGAAAAAGAAACTCATAAATTGAAAGTCAAAGGTTGGAAACCAATACTCCATGTGACAGAAACCTGGAAAAAAACAGAGGCATCTTTTATTTGCAAAGTGGATTTCAAGCCAACACTGATTAACAGAGATTTTTAAAAAAGGTAACTACATCCTGGTAAAGAGAACAATCCAAGAGAAAGAGATAACACTCATAAATATACATGCAACAAATACCAGTGCACCTAGCTTTATAAAACAAATATTAAAGGACATTAAAAATCAAATTAGCACTAATACTAATACTATTTGGGTAGATCTCAATACCCTGCTGTCATAAATAGATC
Organism: Dolichotis patagonum; assembly: GCA_004027295.1. NCBI lineage: Eukaryota > Metazoa > Chordata > Mammalia > Rodentia > Caviidae > Dolichotis > Dolichotis patagonum. The sequence goes on from PVJX010010234.1 coordinate 3,968, forward strand.
AACTAGACAAAAATTCAACAATAAAATATTAGAAATGAGCTAAACTTTTGAACAAATGGACTTAGTAGATGTCCACAGAGTGTTCTACCCCACAACATTAGAATACACATTTCTCTCAGCTGCATATGGGACATTCTCCAACATGGACCACACCCTTAATCATAGAATATTCTTTAGTAAATACAAAGGAATTGAAATTATCCCATGCATATTACCAGACCATAGTGTGATGAAATAAAAATTTTTTGGCAACCAAGAACCTCATGAACACATGGAAAATGAAATAACACCCTCCTGAAAAAAAAATGGGTCACAGATGAATTTAAAGAAGAAATTAGCCAGTTTCTACAATTATGTAATAATGACAATACAACATACCAGAACTTATGAGACACAATGAAAGCAGTCCTATGAGTGAAATTTATAGCAGTTAATACCCATATCAGGAAAACAGAGAGTTCAAAAAAAAAAAACAATTTAATGTTGAACCTCAAGCTTCTAGAAAAAGAAGAGCAGGAAAACCTGAAAACTCATATAAGGGAGAAATTATAAAGATCAGAAGAGAAATTAATGCAATGGAAAATAATGAAACAATACAAAGAATCAATAAATTGAAGCATTGATTCTTTGAAAGATTAAATAAAATTGAAAAACCATTATCCAATTTTATAAAAACAGGCAACAAAAGACTCAAATACATGTACTTAAGAATGAAAAGGGTGAAATCACAATGGCTGCTTCAGAAATTCAGAAAATTATCTATACCTACTCTGAGAGCTTTTATTTTAATAAGATGGAAAAGGCAGAAGAAATGGACAGATTCCTAGGTACATATAAATTACCAAAGCTGAATCAGGAAGATATAAAAATGCTAACCAAACTAATATCAATCAATGAAATTGAAGATGTTAAGTAAAAACCTATCAACGAAGAAAAGTCCAGGCCCTGATGAATTTACAGCTAAATCCATCATGACATTTAAATATCACGTTTTCTTTTATATGAGAAACTGAAAATATAAAGAGCAAAATAAAAGATAGATAATATTGTAGTACCTTAGTTTTGTTATAAGTAGACAGTTCAACAGTCTAAAACTAGGGTCAGATAAAAGAGCTAATTAAAGCAGCTATTTAATCAGTAGCTAGTTAACCTCAGGAAGGCAAAACAAATAAAAGAACAAAGGGTAAAAAGTTGGGATAAGAATAGAAATGTAAGGACTTTTCCTTGCAAGAAGACTCTTGTACAAGGTCTACTAAATTAGTTAGCTTTAACAGCTCCTCCCTACCTGCAGACCCATTTTTCAACTGGACCTAGAGAAAACTGAAATGTAAGGTAACCAGTTTTGTTTTCAATGCATTTCCTGTTACACAAGCCTTCTTCCCACACTCTGCTTATGCACAGAAGATCCAGACTGAAACTACTGTTTGAATTTCCATTCAGAATTCCCTTATAATAAACTTCTATTACCAGATTTCTCTTTGTGTTTTCAATAAAACTCTTATAACTTCTTCTTTCAGTGTGTGACTTCATGTTTTTGTTATTCGTGGAACCATGAGCTTGCTTTGTACAGAAATAACAGTTACATTTATTGAAGGTTCCACCAAGCATAGGAAGCTGGAGAGTTATTATCCTTTCCTCTTGCAGTATGCTTTTGCTAAATGATGATTCATTTAGGAGACAGATTTGTGCTTTCTTGTTTTTACTAGACAGTCTTACAGCCTATGTCTCTTCTGTCATTTTCCTGGTGGTCAGGTAGATTTGGGGAACAATGTACCTTACATTAAAGCACAGGACTCCTGCGACCACTTAAAGATGATTAGGGGGCTCTGCTGTAAAATCTAGGACAGGCTTTGCTGGTGTGGTCTTGCCCTAACCCCCTCCCCCACACACTGAATGGAATGTCTAACCAGCTGTTTTAGTTTCATTCCAGTTTGATCCTCACTGGTGAGGAAGCAACTTTAGCTCTTGATGTTCTTGCTGTGTGTTTCTCAGGCTGATGAGAGTGACAGCTCTTGTGTGAATTACTGTTAATATAACATATCACTGCTAAAGACACTGAACTCCAACTTTCTCGCCATTACTTCTTATATTCAGTTTCATTTTTTAGAGATATGTTTTACTGAAGAGCAGAAACCCACCTGAGTAAGATTTTAGTCCTGATTTTTGGGTCCTTCTGCCTTTAGGGTGGGGCTGGGAAACAGGAGACAGCACTCTCCATTCCCTACTCCCCCACGCATGCCTCTTGGCCAGTGCTGACTGCTTTTCAAAGTGGTTCCACCTCAGCCCAGATGATCATGTTACTAGATCACAATGCACTTTTTAGAGATCTTTATGGACTGGTGGCAGTTTTAGGCAGAACGGACATTAAGGAGAGCCAGGAACTGAATCTCTCTTATCATAATTTCTCTTTAGAGCATGTCACTAGGTCAACAGGTTAGAAGCTAGAGGCTGCAGGCAGGAGGTTTCACCACCATTAGTATGGGCCAAGCAGATAGGGGCCTCTAAATGCCCGATTAGAGCTGACATTCCAGCCCCAGACACTTTCTCAACTCCAGTGGCTGTTGCTGATGCCCCAGTAATAGTGGCTGAAACAGGCAGGTGAAAGAGACACCTCTCTCTGCTTTTTTTCCAGAATGGGAAATATGAATTTAGCGGCCTTCCATACTCTTTTGGAATGCATATTAAAACACAAGTACTCTAGTCAGGCATGGTATGAATACTTGTAATCCCACCACTTTGGAAGCTGAGTCAGGAAGATTTCTGTGGGTTCAAAGCCAGCCCAGCCTGAGGTACATAGTGAGTTCAAGGTCAGCCTCAAATACGTAGTGGGACTCTCTCCCTCAAAAACAATCAAATGAACAACAACAACAACAAAAACAACCCAAAACAAAACACTGGTACTCCTCTGACCCTCAGCCTTTAAAGAAGGATCACGTAATAACTTTTTGCATGAACACTTGGCCCAGGAACAGCCTGGGGAATGGAAGATGGTTGCCATGGGAAAGTAAAAGTTATGAAACTATCCTCTAGTTGGATGAGTTTTACAAGATTCAGGGAAAATGATCAGTAATTCCTTATATCCAGGTATATATACTTAAAAACAAAACAAACACATTGCTCCACCAATGCAGGCTAGAGCCCAGGCCACCTGTGGGACCCCAAGGCCCTGCTGAGTTCTGGCAGTTTCATCTGAACCTTCTAGTCTACTCCCAAAATTCAAGCTTTCATATAGACTACAAGAAATCTCCACAAGGGGAATATACCCCTCTTTGGAAGGTCAGGGGGCAAAATTTGGTATCTTCTAAATCCAGGACAGACCTAAAACAAACCCTTGACAGACTGAAGAAGATCAAAACAAGATTTAGGACAGTTTTCTGATGATCCTGATACATCCTTCACAGAGGCACTTTGAGGATCAACTTAATCTTTCAATCCAGTGTGGAAGGGTACTATGCTCCTTGTAAATAAAACACTAACCCCTAGTGAAATGCAAGTAGCATTGTAGGTGACAGAGATCTTTGGATATGAATTACATATAATTTTTTGTAGGATGCCAGAGAAGATACACTAGGGATAAGATCACATCCCACAAAGAAGCAGGCCATCTAGGAAAGGACCTTGACTGGGACCTTGATGATAGTGAGGATGACAAGAAAAATAAACATTTTCAGGCTTGCATCATGGAAGGATGGAAGGATAGCAAATTAAGAGACCTAAGTCTCTTAATTATTCCAAGTTATCATGGACTGGTTACAGCAGTAAGGACAATCTGAGACTTCTTATAAAAACTTGAGGAAGCTTAACTAAACATAACCTTCTGTTTGCTGACTCTATAGGGGCAAGTGATCCTTATCAATAAACTTCTATCCCAAATCACCTTGGACATAAGCAGAAAATTGCAAAAGAATATATTTGACCTTTTATACTCTCTAATGAAATTATCCATTGAGGTCTTTCATAACTGAGCCTGAGAGAAGGCCAAGGAGATGAAAAAGCACGATCAGAGAAAGGCACCAACACTAGCAGTAATGAGATGGGAGGAATCAAATTGCAAAGAGATTTATCTACTTCCTATGGCTGCAGAAACCCAGGCAATCTCCTTAGACACTGTGATAAGGGTTGCTGCGACCAGAGGGTAAGGAGCCACCAGTCCCTTGCCAAGTGTGCAGGTTGGATGATTGCTGGATCAGTTCCCTGACTGGATTGCCCTAATCTTGGTAGACTGCATACAATATAAGGGACAAAAAGAACTTTATCTCCCTGTCCTCCTTCTCTCCCTCTTGTTGATTTTTCTGTCTTCTGAACTGTTACTCCTCTGCTGTGTGCCACGGTGCCTTGGAGCCAACTGATTATGGACTGAAACCTCTACAAACTGTGAGCTAAATAAACATTCCCTCCTTTAACTTCGGATGTGGGATATTTTGTCTCAGCAAGGAGAGAAAGGCAATTAAGACACACACATTTGTCTAATTATGCCAGAAAGTCCAACCCCTGCGCTAGGACTGATATCTTATCCTGCCTAAATGTGAGCATTTATAAGCATCCAAAATTGGCACTTTATCTTCCCCTGATGGAGACAGAGTTTAACCTAAAAGGTTTGGCTGTTCAAGGAAAAATAGGGTAGGTAGTAGAGGCAACACCTGTACTCATTCATTTAAAGGATCTGACATTTTTTGCCCACTAGACATAATATCCACTGAGACCAGAAGCTAAAAAGTGATTAATATCTGTAATCAACAGCTTAACAGGCCCAAGGTCTCCTAAAACTTTGTGATAGCCTTTCAACACTTCTATTTGGGGTGTACAAAATTCTATCAGATATTGGAGACTAGTTTAAGATCTCCAAGTAGCTAATAAAGTGTAGCGCCTCTATACTTTATAGTACCTAAACGACATACTTTCACTGCAGATTCCTGAAGATGCAGGTTAATTTAGATTTAGATTTGAAAGATACAGTCCTCTCTATTGCCCTCTATGCTGAGTAACAATTTCTTCTTGCCATTTCAAGATACCTCTGATCAAATTACTCATACAGTGCTCACTGCATTGCTGCAGGGACTTAGAGACAGTTCTCAGTTATTTGAACAGGCTCTCTTGTGAGACTTTTCTACTTTACTCCTAGACTAAAGTCCCACAATATGTGGAGGACATCTTATGTGCCCCTTGTGAGGAACACTCAAACCAAGCCATACTGAACTTTTTAGCTGAGACAGGATACCAAGTTTCTTGATTTAGGCCTAACTCTGTAGCCTGATCTAATATACCTTGGCTTAATCTTCTCTGAGACAACCTGAAGGCTGATGGAAGAGCACATTAAGCCAATTATTACCCCTTGCTCAGGACTTTAAATAAACTTAGGGAATTTTTAGGCACATCAGCTTGGTCACCTCTGGATTCCAGGTTAGTGAGAGACCATGGTCCCTTTATCAGTTAATCAAAGAGACTCCAAAATATAATATTCATCTTAATTTGGGAACCAAGTTCTCAGCAGAACTTTCACAAACTCAAACAAGCACTTCTACATGCTTCTGCCTTAAGTCTCTCCATAGGACGATGTTGAAGTCAGGGTTAACAAGGGAAAAGATTTAATACAGGACACATAATTGATAGGATCGTTTTATAATAGCCACCCAAAGAATCAAATGTAAAAGAGTGGAGGCTCTGTCTACATATTAGGGACCCAAAGAATCCAGCTGAGGGCTTGGATTCCATGGCAATGTCCTGCTTGAGTCCAGCTGGAGGCCAAGGGCCCACGACAATGTCTCATGCGAGTCTGCATCAAGGATCTGCACTGGGAAAGCCGAAAGGTCAGTGGTGTAAGCTAGAAAGTCTGCACCAGTGGGAGGAAGGATCTGTGCCAGCAGGCTGAGGGATCTACACTGGAGTCAGGAAGCGATGGTCAAAGTAAGGACCAGAGCTCCCCCAAAATGAACCACAGACATCTGCAGCTTCAGCGAGGACTTGAGCTCCTCCAATGAGAACAATTAGTTTGTATCAGATAAACCTGTGTGACACCAGGAGATTCACCAGTGTGAAACCAGTGATTCTCACCAGGAGAATCAACAGCTATTCCTCTCTAGTTTTCCTTTTTGCATTGTTGGTAACAATCCTCAGGTGGGCCTTCCACACCCAAAACTATACAGATTCAACTCAGCTGGGTGTTACAAGTTGACTATTAGTTAATCCTCCATAAGCATAATTTAAGGATTCTGAGAGAAGTGGAATGTCCCTGAGAGTCTCAACACCAAGATCAAGGGTCTGCACAATAACTAGTGAGATATTTAAGCTGAAAATAGGATGTAGTAGCCAAGGGATAATCATCCTGCCTTCAAGCAGTGGCTGCAGTGCCCCTTCTGTTTCTAGAGGGCTTTAACCTTACAAATGGATTTTACTGATTTTACCCCTTATAATGTAGCCAGATCTCTAATAACTATCATCTTAAATATGGATCCTTTTAGGGCATCCAGATGTCCAACTAAGGCCTGTTTCTCTATAAAACCTGCTACTCTCCTTCTAGAAGGAAACAAGATACAGACCATGACTGTAAACAGGTACTGTAATCCTCTATACCAACACAGCTAATGAAGATTTTTAAAATATTCCCATAGCTTCTTCTCTATGCTGACATGCTTCTTCTCCATGATGGAAATGCATATGTAGAAAATGGAGTGTGAAAGGCAGGATATGCTGAGGTAGCCATACAGGCCACTCTTAGAAGTTCCCCTCTGCCTCTTGGAATGAATGCCCAACTGGCAGAGCTCATAGCCCTTATCAAAGCACTAGAGCTCAGTAAAGGGCAAAGAGTTAATAATTACACTGACTGAAAATATGCTTTCTTGGTGCTCTACACCTATGTGGCTATCTGGGGAAAAGAGAACTTTTGAATCCTCTATTAAACACCACAAGGAAACAGACTGTATCTTGTCCTCTATCTCCCATCTGAGGTGGCAGTTACACATGTCAGAAGGCATCAAAATGGAACAGATGAGGTCACACTCAGAAATGCACTGGCTGACCTAGCACCCAAGAAGCAGTTTAAGATCCTTTTCATCCAGAGAGCACCAGCCATCCTTATTCTGGGAAAAACTCCTGGGTTAGGGCAAGTCGAATTATATTAGGACTAAGAGAGAATGGGCCTTATTACAGGGCTCTTAGGTCTTCTACCTGGATAGTTTCAAATGGAAGGTGAAAAACTACTTATTCTAGCAGCAAGCCAATGAAAATCATTAAAACTCTTCACCACAATTTCCACTTAGGAAATGAAAAAAGTTACCAAATGTCTCAGAGATTGTTTATGGGTAAAGGACTTCCTAGGGCTCAAAAGTTGTACAAGCCTATGAAATATGTCAGAAACCATCTTGTCAAAGTTTCACACACCCATTATCCAACAAAGTGGGGGATACCAGGGAGGCCTGAAAAATAGATGTCATCCACATGGTCAAAAGTAAGGGAATTGATATTCTAATGGGGTAGAAGCTTTTGCTTGCAGGACAGTAAAAATTGCTAGGTGATAGGGAGCTTAGCCTCATAGTATCCCTTGGCTCACTACCTAGAAGCCTTCAGAGTAATAATGACCCCTCCTTTAATGCTGTGGTCACACAGGAACTTTCCCAACCCCTAAGAACTCATTATCACCTCGATAGTGCCTGAAGGCCTCAATCATCAGATAAAGTTGGGAAGAGAAATGTGACTTTACTGAGATGTCTCCCATAGCTCACCAAGGAAACTCCTCTCTTCTGGCTTGTTTGCTTCCTAAAGCACTGATACAAGTAAGAGACTTATTTCAGACACTAGGACTAAGTGTTTTGGAAATGCTCTTTGGGTGGACTTTCTTCACCAATGATATCATTAATGAGGAAACCTATGCCCAAATTTGAGATACGATAGCCCTAGTCAAGTTTCAACAGATTCTCCAAAAATTATTTGAGGCATGCCCTAGAGAGATCAAGCCTCCTCTCTTTCAAAGGACCAAGTGCTGTGGTATTTCTCCCTAGAGACCACTTGGGAAGGACCACACATGGTGGTCCTGTCCATTCTATTCACTGTCAAGGTATCCGGATACAATACTCCCAATTTAAGCCCTGGAATTCAGATGTACTACTGGAAAGTGTGGAAAAATATTTACCCTCCTGTCAATGTTCTTCTCTTCAAGAAAATATTGGCAGGCGCTCAGATCAGAGATAATATATGAAGTGTTTTAACTCACCGTGTTCTACCTACTCTTGTTCCTGGGAATTTTTGTTTTATACCCCTTTATAACTCAGTGTTCTTGCTCCAAAAGGGAAAATTATTGCAGTGTTAAGGTATCCCCAATTATGAGAGGCATTACCTTCACTCTTACACTCTCAACATTCCTCCTCCTCACCCACTCCGCCCAATCTGATGTCCATCAACATCCCCTAGTACCAGACATTTCTTTTATTGCACTGCAAGCAAATTATTGTAATTGTTGGATATGCCCACAAGGGAGAATTGACCCTGAAATCACATTAGTAGCTTTGCCTCTGTCCCTGGAATAGATTGATACTCTTAATGGGTCTTGGCATCAATTTTTTTTCTTAAGCAGGATAACAAACCTACGCTGGGCTCCCTGCGGAGATAAAACAAAAATTAGGATTGGAGAAGCAGTTAAGTTGTGGAAATGCTTCCTTCTGCAATCACATAAAGGATCCTCTTGAATAGGGTATTTATTTCCTAAATTCGGGAACACTACCATATATATGAAGACAGTACCTGGATATTTCAGAAAGAAAATACAAACTTTCATGGAAGAGCTGCACTCTCCACTGGCCTCTGTCCTAGTTACTTTTCTATTGTTGCTGAGACAAAATACACAACACCCAAAGTTAACACGGGAAAGATTTATTTAGCTCACAGTTTATAAAAGTTTCAGTCCATAATTGGTTAGCTCCAAGGAAGGGTGCCACATGGCACAGGGGCAACAATTTTTGGTGACAGAAGACAGCAAAAAGCAACAAGAGAGGGAAAGGGAGAACAACCCTCTTTGTGTCCCTTATATTGCACATAGGATACCTGCCCTAGGGCAGATATAGCAGTCACACCCTTAATCTCAGCATTAGACTATGCAATCACAAAATCTAGATTTGGCCACATCTGAAAAGTCCAGCCTCTCCTTTAACTGCATAAGGCTTTTGGTGGATGTCTAGACATAAACCGTAACAGTCCTTGATGTATGGCAGCTAAGGTAATTAAAAATTCAGTGGAAGGAGTTTAGTGATTGCCAGGGATTAAATAACTGCATAATTATCTACCAAATGCTTAGGTGCTACTTTAATTTTTCCCTTCTTACATGCCAACATACCACGATTGTCATAACTCAGGGTATTTGCAACGAGTCACTCTAAGCCTTCCATCTAGGAAATGATTCTTTCAAAGCTCTTCCAATGCTTAGTTTGCTCTTATAATAATAACCACATTGCTTGCAAACACTGCTACCATTAATGGGTCTTGGCATCAATTTTTATTTCAGTAGATCTACCCCATGGAAATATTTACATAGAGACCAATCATGCTTATCAAAATAGCTCTTTCCTGTGATTGTTCTAATATACACTATGTGGCTCTGGGAAACCTGCAGCAAATGAAGCATTCTCTCCCCTTGGGAATACTCAGGGCCTCTCCCCCGAGAAAACTGGACTCTATTTTTATGTACAGCAGATTTATACCTAGTGCTGCCCTACAAATGGATAGGAGTCTGTACTGTAGTAGCAGTTATTTCAAAGATTAAGGTACTAGGTCCAGAGGAGATGGCTTCTTCAAGCCAGGTCCTCAGTTTAAGAGTCCTTCTTAGAACAGTCTCTGAAATCACAGCATGAAAGAAACACATCTATGATGCTCTCTTATAAAGGACTGAAAAAATGTGATTTGGGCAGACACACACATAACACACACCAGTTGGAGACAACTCCACACCACAGACATCAGGTATAAGACATGCAATTTCCAGAGAATTCTTTTGCTTTGCAGTCATTCTCTAAGAAAGATCAGTCCTAAAGATCTACTATGCTTAAACAAGGATGAAAGCCACAGAGGCATCTATAGAAGTTAAACAAAAGTCATTTAATTCCTTAGCTGAAATAGTATTTCAAAACCACACAGCACTCAATCTTATTATGGTCGAAAGTGGGTTGAATTGCACGCTAATAAACTAAATGTCCTGTCTTTGAATAGCTCACATCAGGTGGAGGAAGACCTTAAAACCATGAAAGTAAACATCATATTTACAGATTACCTCTGTAAACAGGCAGATCTAGGAGCCAGTGAATTATAATCCCTATTGCAATCCCTTACACACAATGTTTGGGCCTGGCTTCTTCATCTATTCACACTCATTTGCCTTTTCATTCTGGCCCTCATGTTTGTGCTGTGCATTCTTAATCTCTCAGCAAAACTTGTTTCTCCTTTGCTAGAATCTGTCAAACTCCAAATGATCTTATAGATGGAACCAATGATGAATGTGCCGATTCCTTCTACCAACCTCTGCTAAACTGACCCTCTGAAGAGAAACAACAGCTGCTGAACTCCAAACAGACCTATGGAGGTCTCATCATATTTGTTCTCAGAAAATCCTTGGCTGCCATCTCTCCTATACTGACCCTTCTCAGCTTTAGTGGCCAGAGCAGTCTTTGCCCCTTCTCACCTACTAGCAGTTAGGGACTACTTCTTCAGAGTGGGGGTATATGTAGCATAGTTACAATGAGTAGCCAATTAGAGCATTCTAAAGAAAGAATAGGTAATTAAAACAGCCATTTAATTAAGTAGCCAGTTGTCTTGGTTACTTTTCTCTCATTGCTGGGACAAAATACACAAAAGCCCAAATTAGAGAGGTAAAGACTTATTTAGCTTACAGTTTGTGGAGGTTCCAGTCCATAATCAACTAGCTCCAAGGAAAGGTGGCATGCCACTGTGGCAACACTTCAAGACAGCAATCAGCAAAAGCAGCCAGAGCAAGTAGGGAAGAGGAAGCCTCTTCTCCTCCCTTATATTTTACAGAGCTGTTCCCTCTCCCCCAGGCAGTATAGCACTCACAAAGTCTCCTTGTCCTCTCCTTGCACAGGATGATATTTACAAAGAACCCTGGCTCCCAGCTGAGTGTCTTAGGTAAACTTCTAAACTTCTCAAGTTGACACAATGTATCAACCGGAACACCAGTTAAATTTAGAAAAGTAAAAGAAAACACAAGAACAAAGGATTAAAGGTTATGATGAAAATAGAGAGAAAGACCCTTTCTTTCAGGGTGTGCTAAGCTAGTTAAGACTTTAACAGCTTCTCCTTACCTCCAGATTCAAATTTCAACCAGACCTAGAGAAAACAGAAACACAAGATAACCGGTTTTCTTTTAAACTCTTTTGCTTTGAAACAAGCTCCCTTCCCATGCTCTGCTTACACATGTAAGATAGAACACTTGGATTTCTGCTCTGAATACCCTTACAGTTGACACACAGCACTGATTTTCTTTTATTATTTCCAATAAAACTTGTAGCTTTTTTCTTTGGTTCACAACTTTGTTCTTCACCATTTATGAATGATGAAGCTCATGAGCTCATTTTGCACAAAAATAATGGCTACAATAGGAAGCAGTGAGCCAAGTCTTTTTCAAATGGGAAGGAGACCGAGAGATGGGAGAGAGAGGGGGAAAAATGGACTGAAAAAAGAATTGAGATGTTATGTACCAGTACCAATTCTTCACAAGGAATATAATGATATAATGCCAACATGTACTAATAAAAAAAAATGAAAAAAAGAAACTATTCCATGGTAAGCAACTTGCAGATTCTATCTCCCAGTCACTGTTAGGTACTTAGACATTCTTTGTTTTGCTCTGGATTCTCACCACACTCATTGTCTGATCTCTCAGTCTCCAATTTTCCTTCCACCTAACCTTTTAATAATGCTCAGCAATGTTCTTTTTGAAACGCATTTATGACAATAATTAGCAATAAGTCATATCTTCTTAATTTAAAGCACAGGTCCCTTTATGACTAACTTGTTTTCAAGTTTCCAACCTACATTCATTTTTTATTGCATGCACACACACAGGTTATGCCTGTCATACAGATGTACATAAATATACCACACTGTTTCACAGAGCAGGGTCTGTATTCATGCTAAATTAAATGAGATGATTAAAACCCTTTCTACAACGCCTGATAAATTTTAACAGCAAATTTGTAAAAAAGTCACTTTTGCAATATGGCTGGTTGCTGTTAGGATTCAGTTGTATTTTTAGTCATGATCATAATACTTAATGCTAAACTCCCCACAGGTAGAGTTTAGTTGTCCTTGATAGTTACTGCCAGTATCTTACTGACCCTTCAAAAAAAATTACTATTCTCATCTTCTAAATGAGAAATCCTAGGCTTGGCGGAGACGGAACAGTAGCTCCACTTCCCAAGGCTGAGTTGCAGCGCTGGGGTCTGGGATCCTTCCCGGGAGGAGCTCCGCGAGGCTCAGTCAGAGGCTGCACATTTTCCCCTCTGCAGAAGCAAACAGCCCGGCGGAGGGTGAGGGGTGTCTGTTACGCCACGCAGACCGGGAGAGGCCGAAGTTTAAGGTAGGGAACTAGGAAAATGACTGAACGTGGACAGCCCACCGTCCCCGCGGCCGCGCTCCTAGGCCCAGGCGGCCGGGAAAGGCGCAGGCGCCGCGCGCTCCCGACTCCCTTCCTGCCAGGCGCTCTGCGCAGGCGCAGGTTGCCGCGGCGCCCGGCCCCGCCAGTGCCACCGTCGCCCGCCCCGCCCCCGCCCGCGTCCGCGGCCGCCCTGAGATCCAGGCCGCCCTCTGCGACTCCCTGCCCCGGGACCGCGGCCGCCGCGACCCTGTGCTCGGGCCTGTCCGCGCCGGAGCCGCCGGGACTGCGCAGCGCCCGCGTGCCGGTGAGCGACCTCGGACGCCCAGACCCCGGGCCCCCCGCGCAGAGGGGCCGAGCGGCGGCGGCGCTTCCGGGCCTGGCGACCAGTGGAGGAGGGGAGGCCGCCCGGGAGCCGGCTCGGTCGCCTGCGCTCCTGCGCCCCGGCCCCGGTCCCGGCGTCAGCCTCGCGCCAGCCCCGCGCTCCGCTCCCTTGCAGGCCCCGCACTCTGGGCGGCCAGGTGCTGTTGTGGTTATTGCATTTCCTCGCACGCTTGGCTGGAATGTGTTTGCAGCCTTTGCCGAGTAGGCGGTGCGGTCGATTTTTGTTGATGGCGCTTTGCGAAAGGTGCTGGTTTCCTTGGTTCTTAAGCACGCCCAGAACGAAAGCAGTCTCTGCACAGAAAGATCACGACCCATTTAAATTTGTTGGAGAGTGGAGAATATTGTTGGGTTTTCTGGAAATTAAGAAACCGCGATAATCGAGAAAGAGATCTAGCATTCCTTTTTAAACAGTATGTGTCCAAGAATAAAAGTGGTTAAACTTGTGAGTGTTCTGAGGAAAATCTAGGGTGAAATTTAGAGAGCACCAGTGCTATGCCTGGCTTACTCTGGCTCATCACCAGTCTGCCCTAAAGAGAATCAGCCAAGCAGACTGTTGGACTAGAAAACCAGCCAGGACCCAGAGCCCCTTAGATTGCCCTCCATCTTTCTTCCCAGGCTTCCAGTAGGATGCACCTTGCGCCGCTGGTGTCTGAGCTCTGCTGCTGAGCCCTGTGATCCCAGTTCTTGCAGTGAGCAGAGAGTCCGAGGTGGCATTTGTGGTGAAGATGATGGTTAACATTTCCCTCGGAACCACCTGTGACTGGCACATGTTGATTTGGCTTGGATTAACTGCCATAGGACAAATTAAAATAATGCTTTTCAGAAATCACAAATCACGTGTTTTGACCTTGTGTGGACAATATGTATATGAATTTTTAAAACAATACATAGTAAAAACATTTTTTTCTACGATATTGTTTGCGAGTATAGTTTTAATCCTGATATTTACATTGTATTTGAGTCCGCTTTCATTATTTTTTCTTCTCAGAACATTATTAGCAGGGTGGATAATACGACCATTAAGTTCTTTTCTGTCTTGCAATTGTAGCTACCTGCAGAGGTTTTGTTTTCTTTTTAAATAGAAACCAGTAGGAATTACTTATTCTTACTTGGCTTTTAAATTTATATTTAACTTTCCCTGTGTTACTTTTATACTGTTTTCCTAAAGTTTCGAAGTTAATGCCCTAAATTTGCTTGTTTACATTGGTAAATTATATTTAATATTTTGGAATGTTTTGCTTATAATTTTAACTGCCAACCATGGAGCAAAAGAAAAGTCTGTATGATACGGCTTTTTTGACGTTATTGTTGCAGATGTTGAAATGTTTGAAGCAAGATAGCAAAAGATAGAAGTGATGACTTTTCTCTAGTGGGTGTGAATTTTAAACGACTGGAAGGTACTAGTTGGAAATTACCTAATTCTACACATATTATCTAGTTGTAATCTGCCCAAAGTACATTTTGCCTTCAGTGCCAACTAGTTTAAAGATACAATGAGTCTTTGTTCTATTGGAACAAAAATGAAGCCTGTATGTTTCTTTGTGGGAAACCTGAGGGAGGTGTAGGCTTTTTTCAAATGTTAACGTTTGAAGGCCAATTCTCATTACCAGTCTGATGAGATACCTTGTGGTATTTTGTTAGAAGTACAATTCTGGACTCTTAACAAATTGCTTCTCTCTTTCAGTCAGTATTTGATGGAATTTAATTTTAACTCCAAAAGTACTTTGAACATACTCTTGAAGTTTGTTCTAAATTAATTAGACTGATAGAAACATCCTGAGTATACTTTTTCCTTGAAGTTTACTGATTTTCCTTTTTCATTAGACATGGGAAAGTCTCTTTCTCATTTGCCTTTGCATCCAAGTAAAGAAGATGCTTATGATGGAGTCACATCAACTGAAAATATGAGGACTGGGTTGGTTAATAGTGAAGTCCATAATGAAGACGGAAGAAACGGAGATGTCTCTCAGTTTCCATATGTGGAATTTACAGGAAGAGATAGTGTCACATGCCCCACTTGTCAAGGAACAGGAAGAATTCCTAGGGGTATGTGTTATTGCTTTGTTTTTCCTTTAAATAATGACTCCACACATTTGCTCAAAGGCTGATAGTGTAAAACCTGTGAATGTAAGCAGCTGTTGTAAATGACTTAAAAAGTAAGACTTCGTATCAATTGCCTTCAGTTAAAAGGACACAAACAAACATATTAAGCTTCCTAAAGCAGTCATGAAGATGACTTGCCTTCATCCAATATTGTTTCCTTTCCTGCCTGCTACTGTAGATAGTACACACTTTGATTTGGAAATTTGGTCATGTTTGACGTCTGTAGAGAGTGTCACAGTTGCTTCCCATGCTGGCTGTTAGAAGCAACTTAAGTAATTTGGTCATTTTAACATTTGTAATTCATTACTTAAAGAAGAAAATGTGGCCTTTATCTAAAACTGAGGACTACTCTACTATAATGAAGGATAAACTTGAGGCACTCATAGGTAAATGGAGGGATTTCCAGGTCCTAATGGTAAGTGAAATAAACCAGACACACACAGCTTAAATACCGCATGGTTTCTCTTCTATGAGAAACTCAAAATATAAAGAGCAAAATAAAAGATGGACAGTAGGAAGTAGCGAGATGTCTCTTATATGGGAAGGAGAACAAGAAATGGAGAGAAGAGGGAGCAGAGATGGAAAAAAGGATTTGAAGGAAAAGCATAGGAAATTGGAACTCTCCTGAGTGCGCAAAGAGGAGCAAGAATTGGAAGGAGCAGGGAGAGATGATAGAATTAGGGGATGATAAAATTAAACTGTACTATACAACTCCCCACAATAAATGTAATTAGTACGTACTGCAAACATGTACTAATAAACTGAAAAAAAAAAAATTCCTGCCCTAATTTGTTATTTCTGAAAGAAACCCCATGGTATATGAAAGTGACACAAATAGGAAGAAAAAGGCTGTGGTAAACTACTGGGGCTGTAAGAAGGAAATTACATACTATTTGTGGGGTACTTTAGGTATGGGAGGAATATGTGGAAGAAATATGTAAGGCTATGCTGTTTTCATTCTCTAGTTGGTAAAAGTTGTTGTGTGACTATGGAGAGACTGTGAAGGAAGGGCAGAATAACAGTATGTCAGAAGCTCCGAGAAATGCCTTGGGTTAGAGGTGGGGGAGGTTGCATTTCCAGGGTTGTTGAATGTGATGATTTTACCTTTCAGGAAAAGTAGCTGTTAGAGAATAAAAGGATTATTATAGTTGAAGAAATCAATGCACCAGGCTGAGGGGGATGGGAGAAGATGTATTTTAGCAGTCTAACTTTATGGTAGTGCTGTGACCAACGTACTTTTGGCAGCCCAGAGATGGATTGTGAAACACAGGAATAAAGGATGATTCAAAGTTTTTTTTTTTTTAATCTGAACAGCTGAAAGAATGGGAGTAATGATTTATTAAAATAGAGAAAAAGATTGGAGTTTGTTTAAGGGAAAAGATCAGGAGCTTAATTTTAGGCATTTATATTTGCAGATGCATATTTCATATAGAAGTGAATATTTCCAATAGGCAGTTCTTTATTATGAGTCTGAAATTCAAGTGTAAGTTTAGACTAGAGGCATCAATAGAAAGGTGATACAATATTTCAATTAGGCTGAATGAGAATACCAAGCTCTCAGGGTGGATGGAGAAAAAGAGACCCTGGTGCAGAACCCTGGGATACCACAGCATTTCACAGTCAGAGGGGTGAGAAAATACTTGCAAAGGAAACCATGAAAGAGCAGCTAGAGGAAGATGAGGAAACTCCTACAGTGTAGTGCCCTGGAAGATATGTAAAGAAAGTATATCTAGGAGAAAAGACTAGTCAATGGTTAATGCTACTGAGCAGTCAGGCTATGTGAGAAGTGACCATCAGATTTGATGATGTGTAAACCATTGCAGTTTTTTGTAGTTTGTGAAAAAGCACGTGTAGCATATGTGTAATACATGTAAAGTGAGATCAAGGAGATAGAGATAATATCGTGTGTTTTGTGTTGTTTTGAGATACTGTGGTGTATGGAAAAGGAGAGTAGAGTGGTATAGGAAGGGATTATGAAATCTGAACAGGGACCTTTATTTTTAATGGAATTATTAATGTTTGTATATTGACAAAACTCATCTCTAGAGAAAACACTGGTAATGCAGGAGATGGGAGAAGTATTGGAGGACTGTCCTGAATAGATGAAAGGGGATAAGATCTCATGGACAAGAATAGAGGGCCCTTCTTACAAAGGAATATAAGAAGCTTATTTTTCAGTAGTCAGAGACAAGGTAGAAAGTTTGGACATGGAAGCAGTAATGTAAATAGATGTTGTTAAATCAAAATTTAGGCCAAGTGGCCTGTGAAATGAAAAGTTTACAGAGCTGTTAGATTCTAATCAAAGGTAAAAGAACCAAATTTCCTGGGCTACCAGTGGCATGGGCAGATAATGTTGAAAAAATGTTCACTGGACCTCAAAGGGCCAAGATATTTTATAATGAAATTAGGGGAGGAAGGCTTCAGTTGTTTACATTAAATCTGCATTACTATAGGTAAAAGAGTAAGCCAACATGAAGGGGAAAGTCCTGGGATAGGAGGGCAATCTGTAAATAGAAGTTTTTGCTACTTCTTGGGTGGTTGGTTCCAAAAGCAGAATGCAGTGTGGGAAGATACAGGAAGCAAATGTGGAGCAGGTTTTTATTTTTCTTTGTTGATTTACCTTGATGCTATGAATTAAACATATCTGCTTTCTCCCTCCATTCTCTGACTTATAACTCAATTTAGGACAGATCAGAATTTTCTTATCACTATGGTGGTAGGGGTTTATGGAAGATCTCGTCTATTTACCACATCATGAATTAAGAATAAGTATAAAAGAGAAGATAGTGAAGGTTTGAAGAGAGTTGAAGTTATGAAAATGTGACCTTGGAGAGTTAGATTCAGTGTATGACCCAGGAAAATACACTATGATCGTTGGCCGCTTGACATTACTGATCTCAGATGACACCAGCGACCTCTTGAAGCTTGAGCCTTAGAAGATACCCGTTTGTTTTCAGAGGGGATAGTGTTAGAATCTCTGAAGTGCCAAGTTCCCGGGAGGAGAGACAGCAATGTGTTTCTCCTGTTGTCATTCAGACAGCGAAATCAGAGTCTTCATGGGAAACAGGGAGTTGAACGAAGGCTTGGTAGATTCAGATCTTCTGGAAAGTGGGACTTCTTAGGTTTTTTTAGTGGATTAAAGAATAAGGCAGGCTTCTTTCTACTATTTTGAGTTAACTAGACATCTTGATATAAAAAGATACAGTGTCTTCTCTAGAACTTAATTTTTGCTGGAAAGCCAGATGGATTCCTGTACTTTCTAAAGTGTATTATGATAAGGTACAACTGTGTTTTTATTTAATCATGTTAATAAGTATTTAAACTTACTGCTTTTACTTTTAGGACAAGAAAACCAACTGGTAGCATTGATTCCATATAGTGATCAGAGATTAAGGCCAAGAAGAACGTAAGTGATTATAAAACAATAATAGTTTCCTGGTTGGATTTTTATCTTTTCCTTTCAAATTATGCATCAATAATTACTCTAGGTAGGACTATTAAAAGGAAAATTTCTATGAGGTTGTTAAAGTATACCGCTGTATGCTTCGTGTCATTAAATGAAAAGGATTTCTCTTTGGAGTGAGATTCTGAAAACAGTATGTCTTTGTCTTCTCAAATCTTACTAAA
Source organism: Dolichotis patagonum (assembly GCA_004027295.1). Lineage (NCBI taxonomy): Eukaryota > Metazoa > Chordata > Mammalia > Rodentia > Caviidae > Dolichotis > Dolichotis patagonum. The sequence continues at coordinate 22,671 of PVJX010010234.1, forward strand.
ATAGATATAGATAGCAGTAGAAAACACACATGTGCTGTTTTCATTAAAAACAAATGATGAATTATTCCAATTCATCTCGGCATAATTATGGGTATTCAAACCATCATGGCAGCAGTGACCCAAACGTACCTAGTGGTTTTATTGAGCTTGTCAAGGAAACCAAAGGAGAGTATTGTAGTGGCTTAAGCCCACCACTAAGCAGAGTCAATACCGTACCCCCGAAGAGAAAGACCCTACTCAGAGGACTCTGAGCAAATGTTTTTGAGAGTTGCTTGTTCAAATGAGAAGACTACATGCTGTAGTATGGAGAGAATGTTAAAAGCTGCCACAGGCCTTGAGAAGATCAAAAGGAACTGCATTATCCTAAATTCTCAAATGTAAATCTCTTACAAAAACTTTCAGAAGCAGAGACATACATTGTAAGGAAGAAGATTGGAGATAGGATTCAATCTGTGCAGGACAGAAACTAGGAATAAAGCAGAGAAAATGTTCAGCTACTAGGAAATCGATCTCAGAACTACAGGAATGAATACTCAGAGCCCATCTTTTTAAAAGGAATGTGGAGACCTTGACCAGTTGAGCCAGGGAAACAGCCTGACTCATCCCCATCACCCAAGTGGAACCTTCTCTATAAATACTGATACATTTCTTATTTAAACACCAGTAATAGGTAATGGAACTCAGGAATGCAAACAGATGAAAGAAGTATATGAGAAAAGAAAATGAAACTTCAGAATGAAATCTACCAAAAATTGAACGTAGACAGAAACTATGACACAACAGCAAGTCAAAAGTTGAAAAACTTAGAAATGAGATAACCAAATAACAGGAACATGTGAAAAGAGACTACAGATCCCTTAAAAGAATTAGAAAAGTATTTTTTCCACAAAACTGGAAAAACTAAAGAACTAAACTCATATCCTAGAATGTACAGTAAGGGAAATAGAAAATAAACAGGAAGAAAGAATGAAAACACATGGACAAATTTATAAAAAATACTTGAGAAAAAGTATAGACTATAAAGAAAATTTAACATGTATGTAATTGTAGCACCTGAAGAAGAATATCGAAAGACTAGAACAGAACAAATGCTAAACATCTAATTCAAGAACACAGCCCTGAAATAAAAGCTGATGTGATGCTACATATTAAAAATGCATACCGCCATCCTGATACAAACAAAAAAGCTAAAATAAGAAAGCCAAATCTAGTGAGATTCCTGAACTTTGAAGGCTTAAAAAAACCTTTGAACATGCATGCAAAAGGGTCAAAACTTTAACTGATAAAGGGGAGAATAACAGATTGATATGCTATTTCTTGACCACAGTGCTTCAAACCAATAAGCTGTAGAATAGCATATCTAATAACCATTGAGATAAAATGAACTGAGGGTTAGATAAACATTCTGACCCTTTATTGTAAAAGTTTTATGTGAACAAAATGAACTGATGATTATATAAAGGTTCAGATCTTTTATTGTAAAATATATAGAAAGATACCAAGATGAAAAAGAATTAGGGTTAAAACCTTTATAACCTCAATAGGAAGATATTTCTCACTATTAGAACTAGCAGTGATAAAAGTGAAATGAATTTGACATAGCATAAATAAACTTTTACAGGTTGAAAATGAAACTGCAAGCCCAGTGACAAATGGTGCAAATCATACCACATTCGGGAGCCAATATTCTTACTCAGCAGAGCTTAATAATTTAAGGAAAGGAAAACTACCCAAAGGGGGAAAAATAGAAGCTAGCACACACACAAATACCATTGATCTTAAACACATTAAAAGATGTTCAATGTTCCTCTTTAAAGAAATACAAAAGAAAACTGCACTGAGATGCCATTCCTATCAGATTGGCAGAGATCCAAAATTTCTTTAGCATGTTTTTAGTTGGCACTAAAAGTAAGTATATGTATGCCTTGCCAGAGAATGAGAATTTTACATTATGTAACAAAATTATGTATGAATTTGCTGTTTGGCTCAGGTACTCTGAAAAATTTATTCTGAGGATAGTTGTCAAATGGAGTAGCTTGCATTTGTACAAATCACTCATGTGCCAATGTTTGTAATAGCAAAAATCTAGACCCAGTGTAAATAGTAAATAATAGAGAGTTGGTCTATTAAGTAATGCTACATGTACCTGACAGTAAAATGGAATGAGAAAGAACTGATTTACTGTAGTGAGATATTCAGAGCACATTTTTATTTGAAAATACATTCTATGTGCACACATATATACATACCCACAGAAAGAATGAAATCATAAGTTAATGACTAATCAAATTAGTTGCTCTCAGAGTTTGAGAGGGAACTGGTAACCAAGTAATATTGGGCTTTAAAACCACTTTCTTTTTACATAACCTAAAAGATGAAATCAGATGTTTAAAAAAGTAGCTCCTAAAATTGAAACAAAAAGCAAAAAATGATTCTGTGTATTGAGTTGATTAAATGCAGATGAAAGCATTCCTGTGCGTGATTTAAAATCATTGTATTTTGATTGTCCAATCTGCTGAGATGTTCTAAATGGCAAGCAGAACTACAACTAATTTTAAATTGTACTCAGTAGTTGCATTGAACACTCAATGAAAGTATTGTTGGAGTAATTTTCAAATTTTTGTTCGAAAAGCAAATAAGTAGGTAAATGCCATTAAGGAACAAAATTTTCAGCATACAAGCAGAGATGTAAGATTAGATATATTAGATTATCCACTTCAGACAAGGATGGAGACAACACAAAATTGTTAAGAAACTTGAAAAATGCATTACACAACATTTTGAGATAGTGGATCTCAGGCATCAAAGGAAGACATCCTTGATAACAGGAAAGAAAATGAGTTGAGCCGTGCTATTGTTCCACTTACTAACTAGAAATAGGTTGCAGACTGTAGCAGAAGGAAAGGAACCTAGACAGAGCTTAGCTTCCTCCTTGAAGTGAGGGAATGGGACCTGAGAGTCCAGGAAGCAAAGAGGACTGCAGTTAGCAGAGTACACAGCAGAAGATAGAAAGCTACAGAGGATGCTTTTAACCTGCAGCTGAGTCCTGAGCAGCATAGTGTGTGACAGAGTACCTCAGCTTGGGGAAAGACTGCCCTCCCTGCAGGAGCAGAGCAAGCAATCTGCAAAGCTCACGCAGAATGGAAAGCTATGTTTCTCAATTTGTAGTAAAATTACACTATTTTAGGAACAACTCAGGGTTTTTATTTGTTTACAAGTTGGAGGAGTTATGATGAAGTATTTATAAAAATACTTATTATTTGCTTTGTATACTTTAGCTAAGTCATATCATATTAAAAACCTATATATCTTACAGGACTAAATTACCTGAAAGACAGCAGGTAGAAAATGGCAGAAGTAAAATTTCTAACTTGACACCACATATACCACTGAAGCTTTACAACTTTATTAGAACTAGGTATCTTCCGGGATTTGGTTGCTGTCCCTAGGATCATAAGAAAAACAGTCACTGTTGAATCTTATAAGAAAACTGCACATACTTTGTCAGTGCAATAGCC
>PVJX010010234.1:26288-57950 GCA_004027295.1 Dolichotis patagonum
CAGAATGGAAAGCTATGTTTCTCAATTTGTAGTAAAATTACACTATTTTAGGAACAACTCAGGGTTTTTATTTGTTTACAAGTTGGAGGAGTTATGGTGAAGTATTTATAAAAATACTTATTATTTGCTTTATATACTTTAGCTAAGTCATATCATATTAAAAACCTATATATCTTACAGGACTAAATTACCTGAAAGACAGCAGGTAGAAAATGGCAGAAGTAAAATTTCTAACTTGACACCACATATACCACTGAAGCTTTATAACTTTATTAGAACTAGGTATCTTCCGGGATTTGGTTGCTGTCCCTAGGATCATAAGAAAAACAGTCACTGTTGAATCTTATAAGAAAACTGCACATACTTTATCAGTGCAATAGCCATTTTTTTAACTTGAAGTGAAATTCTACATGGGATGTTTTTATTTTCTTACCAGCTTCAATAATACTTGCTCTAGTTGTAAATAATGTAAATGTATATATTCACAACTAGGACTGCTCTAAGTGGGTTGGGAAAATACAGAGTGAATGTGAACTGATTCACTCAATACAATAGCCCAGGCTTAGTAGTAGCAATTTGGCAAAGTTTTGTTTCTTTTTTTTTTTTTTTTTTTTTTGATAAACCATTTACTCTTTTTTTCTTCACTTAGACAACTTAAAATACTCAGAAAAAATATGAAACATCCTTACGAGGCTATTTAATCACTGTTATGAGGCATGCAGTGTCATAAGGCATAGCAAATTGGTTTGGAGGAGAATTTGGAAAAAAGAATGAAAATAAAATTTTTTTGTATAATTACACTATCAGGAAGGTGAATCGATATCTGACTTAGGCCTTTTAATGGAGGGCTATGTATTGGAGAGATCAGGAAATTTGAAACCAGCTTTGAGAATATTATTAAGCAAAAAGGAAATTTTCCTTTATAGAGATTGAAAAGAAAATAGTGAAAATAGAAGGGATAAATACTGCCTATTGCTAAGGAGTTAGAAGAATAGCAAAGACAAGTTGAGTTCTTTTTTTCTTAGAACTGCAAATATTATTTGTTTGATTGATTAAAAAACTAACAATGACTTCAAGCCCAAGTTGATCAATGTAAATAATGTTTTTTTAATAGTGCATAAGTATTTGGGACTGACAAATCAAAAAAGGACAAATTCTAGTCATTGAGACTGACAAAAATGTGTGATTATTTCATTATTTTTAAGACCTTCCCAGGCGATTCTGATGCATGGTTATTTTAGGAGACCATGTCATAGTAAAACTCACATGTAAAAACTCTGCTTCACTGAATTCAGAAGGAAGCTTTGAAGTCTGCATCTAGATAGAGCTCCTAGGCTTAAACCTACTGTGAAATCTGGTTTCAAAATTACCTCAATAAACATTTATTATAAGCCCAGAATCCCATTTTGCAAAAGAAGTGAATTCATCTTCAAAGAAGAACATTTTAATGCTTAGTAGAATTACAAGAAAGTGTTACTTAGTACTTTCAGAATGTGAGATTCTGGTGAAATTATGTATCTTCTTGCTGGTATGATATATGGGGAAAATATTCAGAGTGAAAATGTCTTCTCTAAATATATCATAATGCAGTTTTTAATGGATGTATCATTAAATACTTCCTTTTCAGAAAGCTGTACGTGATGGCATCTGTGTTTTTCTGTCTTCTCCTTTCTGGATTGGCTGTGTTTTTCCTTTTCCCTCGATCTATTGATGTGAAATACATTGGTGTAAAATCAGCATATGTCAGTTATGATGATCAAAAAAGAACAATATATTTAAATATCACAGTAAGTACAATTTATATTGATAATCTTTTATTTCATCCTTTATCCTACTAAGCAGTACCTTTATCCTGGTTGAAAGCATGTTTGTTAAATGTAACACTGTCTGGCTTGCTTTCTGTATGTCTTTGCTGTGTTGATGTTTCTCTGGTTTTGAAGAAAATGGCAAAAAATAAGTACTGGCAGTTCATACATAGAATTATTTAACATGTGAAGATTCTTTTAGTAGGATCAAATAAACTAAACATTTTCTGGAAAAGAAAAAGTCTTGCAATCTATTAACTTCAATATTTGATTCTGAATAACCCCTAGCAAGGTATGCTCATATGTGATTCAATAGAAGTTATTTATAAATGTAACATTTTGCTTCCTTTCATTTTGTGAAATATAGTTTTTTCCATGTTTTAACAGACCAGTCCTTTATTGTGTTTAAAGATGAAGTAAAAACAATTATTTTAGTGAGTATGAAAATGTCCTCTGTTTCCTAGGAAAGCATTTTTTAAAAAGATCATGCAGCCACGTAACACATAAAAACTACAAAACCTCAGAGAATGTTTTCTATTATCTTTTGCATACACACATATATATTATACATTCTTCCAAAGAGCTCACTTCCACAGAGCCTCTCATTGGGCCTAAAGCCACACATGACTCTGAACAGTATGACCCACGCCTTGGTTACTTTTCTCATTGCTGAGACAAAATATCTGACACCCATAAGCTAAAGGAGAAAAGGTGTATTTTAGCTCACAGTTTCTAGAGGTTTCAGGCCATAGCTGGCTATTTCCCAAGCAGGGTGGCATGGTACTGTGGTATATATAATAGGTATATATAATATACATATAATATATATGTGTGTGTGCATAAGATAATAGAAATATATATATGAATTATTCCTTGTATCTAGATGTTCCCCCAAAGCCTCATGTGCTCATACATGGGGAGTTTTTGGTTAGATTAGGGTGTGTTCCTGGAACAGAGTGTATAGTGCTGGGATTAAGAGGATGCAAGGGTGGATAAGGGAAAGCCCACCCTGAGTGGTTGTCACCATCCAAAAGGCTACAGCCTGGATGGGACAAAAGGGAGAGGCAGGCTTCCTGCTCCTTGGTGTTTTGGCTGCTTGCTGCTTTCCTGTCTGCCATACCACAGAGTGTTTCTCCTCTGCAGTACCACCGTACCATGCCACCCTGCTTGGGAAATAGCCAGCTATGGACTGAAACCTCTAGAAACTGTGAGCTAAAATACACCTTTTCTCCTTTAGCTTATGGGTGTCAGATATTTTGTCTCAGCAATGAGAAAAGTAACCAAGGCATGGGTCACACTGTTCAGAGTCATGTGTGGCTTTAGGCCCAATGAGAGGCTCTGTGGAAGTGAGCTCTTTGGAAGAATGTGGACTTAGTTGGTTTTCCTTACATAGACCAATGGCTAAAAGTAGAGGTAGGGATTCCTGTGGTGGTGGTGGTTGGGAGCAAATAACTCTGAAGGGATGGACAGTGAAGTGGATGACTGGGTTAAACTACTTGATTACAGAAAAAAAAACTGTCATGGATCCACTTCTCATTGCTTACTGTCAGAGTTGAAATATAAGGGTTTAAAAAAGTTAGAGACATACCATTCACAATAGAATTGTGAGTAAAACATACCAGTGTTAATTTAGCATTATAAATAAAACATCATAACACCGTGCTAATTTTAAATAATTTCATATGACCAGAAAATTACTTTTTAATGTTTTCCTACTTTAACAGCTCCACAGAACAAGGAAGATTTTTTTTGTTTGTTTGTCTCATGTTTACAGCAATGGCCAGATGTTTTTTGGCCTGCTTGAAAGTTTGCTGTAGTGTCCAATACTGTAAACATGTAATAATTTCTACTGAAAAGACATGTAAAGTTTCCTTTTAAATCCAATGTATGTAAATACGAATTTACAACCTTATTTTAAATAATTACTTTCATGTCTTAGCTACCTTGTCATCCTGAGACATGTAATACCCAATACTTACAACTTAGAGGAGGAGAGATTTATTCTGCGTCACATTTACAGTCTGTGGTTATCAGGCTGCCAAGCAGGCAGTGTGGCAAAGGGGCACGGCAGAGGAGAGCTGCTCATGGCTGGATGGGAAATAGAGCAACATACATTTAGTTCATCTCTAAGAGTCATCAAGGTCCTAACAATTTCTGCATTGCTGAAAAGTAGTCTTCTCTGAGACTTAAGCAAACTCTTAACTGTAAGCCTCTGTAAAAATAAAAGAGTTAAACATTGCAGACATACAATGGCAAATAGTGAACACTCCCATTCCAAAAGGGAGAAACTTGAAGATAGAAACCAGTGGAACCACAATATAATCAAAGCCCTGCAGGGCAAATATTAACTCCCAGATTTCCATGTCTAGCACCCAGGGCAAGTTGAGACAATGAGATGTGAACTCCAGCTGATAGCGGTGAGGTTCAGCATAGAGTGGCCCTACCTCAATAGCACCGCCTATGGTTATGACCCTTACAGCTTCTCTTTCAGACTAGCTTTGCTCATTCCTTATGGCTTTCCTGAATGGTCCACATTCCTGGCTTTTTCAAGTTTCCAGGGCCTCCACTACACTTTCAGCATTACTCTCACAGTTTTGTGCACTACGCTGTCGGTCACACAGCCTGGGATCCAAGGCCTTCTTCTGAAATCTAGGTGGTAGGCTCTATGACCTCATAACTCTTAGATTTTGCCTGCACATAAAACTAGTACCTAATGAATGACTCTAAGGTCTACTGCCATATGGAGCAAGTCAGCCACTTTCATATCGTGCCAGTGGTTGGAGAAGCCTCCAAGTGCCAGATTGGTTAAGCATTGTGAACTAAATCTGGGAAATCAATTTCCTAGGCTGTCTTTCTTCAACAGAGTGCCATGGGGCTCTCTTTTCAAAGCAGAGTGTTTTATTTTTACAGGCAAAAGAATGAGATCTTGCTTTTTGAAGACAAGCCCTCAAGCCATTTTTCCTATCATCCTGATCCAAAGTACTTAGCTCTTTTTTTTAATGCTAATCTTTCCAACAACCAGTTTATCCTGTGTTCCAAATTTATAGGCTCCAACTTTATTGGAGCTTCCTTTCTGGCCAAACTCAAAACTTTTAAAATGACTCAGACGTGCCATTTGCTCTTAATGTTCAATGTAGAACTGTCTAAAAATCCGCAGCAGTAGTCAAGCTACAGCCTTAACATTAGGCTGCAATGAAATTTCCTCAGCTATAGGAAATTTCATTTCTCCAACCCTTCCACAAAATCTCAGAACATAAGCAAAATATTGACAGACACTATTCTGCTGGAACATAACACACGTAGTCTGGAGTTTAACTGCCAATGGGGTTCTTGTTCCCAAAGGAAATCTCCTGAGCCTGATCTTTACCATCTGTATTTCCATTAGCGTTCTGGTCTTCTGAGCTCTAACCAGAATGTCTCATCACATTTGACTTAAAGCATCCTAGGGTTTCTCTAGCCAGCATCTCTAAACCTTCTCTAGCTTACTCATGTGAACCAGTTCCAAAGCCTTCTGAACCACATAGCCAATAGCATTATAGCAGTGATCCTATGCTGGGTACCAAAATTGGCCTTAGTCACTTCCTTGTCATTTTGACACAATATCCGACACCCACAAGTTAAAAGAGATGGGGTTTATTTTGGCTCACAGTTTATAGAGGTATCCATAGGGAGCTGGCTTCAAGACAGTACAGTGTGATACAGAGGCATCACAGAAGAGAACTTGCTCATGATGCAGTTACTAAGTATCAGAGAGAGTCAAGGAAGGAAACAGGAAGGGAAATATAAACTTCCAGGTCCTGCCATTACAAACTTCTAGGTCCAGTGACCCACCTTTTCCAACCAACCTCCACTTTAACATCAAATCAGCTATAATGACACTTCTGAAGGTCCTAGCTATGCTCTATCAAGGTTTTAGGGGACATGAAGATATAAACCATAACCTCCCATATTTCCAGATATTACTTCATGATAAGAACTAAGCATTAAATGAGAAATGAGAATTGCTCTTTTGATGAACATTAGACCTCACCAGAGGGTGTTGAGATAAGAGGCTAATAAGATTATAGGTTAGATGTTGATAAGTTCTCTAACAATAATTTGAAAAATAGAATAATGTTGCTCTTGTTTTTCGAAGTGATTAGTATATGTTAATGCTACTTTTCTTGTTTTATAAATAGAATAGAGAGGGGAAAAAATTTCTTCTACTTCACACAAATAGCACAGATGACATCTGTAATTCCACAAAATCCTGTGTATTTCTTCCCAGCAGCAAGCAGGCAGTCGGTTCTGTAGAGGGCCCTAGCTGGGTGGACTGCCCCACTTTAGTTGGGGGCAAGTCCAGGCCTCTGGGACTTCTGAGAAACTGTCAGTTGGAATTCCCACACCCTCTTCCTTCAATTTAATTAATTTTCTGGGCAACTCACGAAATTCAGGAAAACAGTGTGCTTAAATTTACTGATTTATTATGAAGGATATATGAAAGGATGCAAAAAGCTGAGCATGGGTGCCATACACCTCTAATTCCAGCTACTTGGGAAGATAAGGCATGAGAATCATGAGTTCCAGACGAGTCGAGGCAATTTAGTAAAACCCTATCTCAAAAACCAACCAACAAAGAACAAAGAATGTAAATAAATTGCCAGATAAAGAGATATATAAGGTAAGGTCTAGAATGGCACAGAAACTTCTCTCCCTACAGAGTTGAGGTTTACTACCCTCCTTGTACTTGGACAAGTTCTTGTTTACCTTCCTGTCTGTGCAGTAGCATCAGAACCTTGTTCTTGCAGAATTTTATGCAGACTTCATTGCAAGAGCATGATGAAAGCATACATAGAAGTGTGATTAAACACAAAGAGAGTCTGACCTAATGAAAATCAACTATGTATGAAAACTCAGTAAGGACTTCCTGTTTAGATTCTTCTTTAGAACACATTTTTGAAAGTAAATTTGTCTTTTTAAGAACATAACTAGACTAAGGCCATTGATAATAAATCATTAAAGTTTTTAATTGTGGTCACTTTTTTATTTATAAATTAAATGAACTCTCACTGATTTCTGCAACAAAAGTCAGTCCTTTAGTACTAAATTTCCATTTATCCTGTCTTAGTTTTTGTCTTTGTTAATGTTTATCTTCATGTTTTTTCTCAATATATTTTTCGTAATTCTCATTAGTATTTTTTTCTCACTGTTTTGCATCATTTCTCCCTTTAATATTCTAGTGAAAATTATGGATACTTCAAAAAAAAAAAAAGAAAGCCATAAGCCAACATTAATTTGTGTATATAGAGGATTCCATGACTTGGTCTGCATTGAAAGATCCATTTATCTAAAATTATTAACCATTTTCCTGTTGTGTCTAGAAATGAAACAAGAAGATTAACAATCTAAAACATATATTAAATAAAGACTTTCAACAGGGGCATAAATTTTTTTTAAAATATCTTTATAATTACAAATCAGTATACACGTGTAATCGTGATTGCTACTCTGTAGTACATACTTTTTTACAAAAACTGTTTTTTGCTCTACTCTTCCCATGCTAAGTCTTCTGTATCTTTCTTTACATTCATATTTAATACATTCATATAGAAATACATTTACATACTGTTTTAAAAAATAATTCTTTTCCTTATTTTTCTTTATGTTACGTTGCTACATGTTTACCCATACATAATGACTATATTTATTGTGGGGAATTGGTACATGCACAGAACAAATCTTAATTCTTTTTTTGTCTCCTAACCCTGTCATCCCTCCCTGCTCTTTCCATATATTTGTACCCTTCCCACTGGCTAAAGCTCTGTTTCCATTTTTTTCTTTGACTTTTCTTTTCTTATTGTTTCCCTCCCCTCTTTTCCCCCTCATTCTATCTCTTGTTCCCTTTTCCATTTGAAAAAATCCCCCTACTTCCTATTATCTACTTATTATTTTGCTCTTTTTTTTGTAGTTTCAATTTTTTATGTAAGAGAAACTGTTGGGGTTCTGCAAGCAAAGGGAAAACAAAGGGTCACAAACACTAAGGGTCAACAAAATGGCTGCTGCCTGACCAGCATAAGCAAGCAGCTTTTATTGAGATAAAGACCAATGAAACTCAAACTGTACTTGCTTAGATTATATAACTTATTTGCCTCTTGTACTTATAGGACCTCATGTTTTTATTTTGGGGTAGGGGCAATGTTTCAAGACCTACGCTTTTTCCCAAAACATTGTCGACCGGCTGTGTCCGGGACAAAATGAAGTTAATGTGGCCTCTCCACAAGAAACTAGACAATAAAGCTTTCGTGTCTAATTTATGTCACATAGTATTATGGTCTTAATGCATCCATTTACCTGTGAGTGCAAGTTTATCCTCCTTTATAGCAGAGTAGTATTCCATTGCATATAAATACCACTCATCTATTGATAGGCATATAGGAGATTTCAGTATTTAGCTTTTATAAATTGTGCTGCTATAAACACTGGTTCACATTTATCACTGTAATATGGTAACTTTAACTCTTGCAAGGAGATACCTAGAAGAATAACTGGGTCAAATGGAAGTTGCATTTTTTTGAGGAATCACCATACTGATTACCATAATGGTTTTACTGACTGACATTTTTGTAGAAGGATTCCTTTTCCCCTGTGGCCTTGCCTGCATCTTTTATTATCTGATATATTGATGATAGCCATTGTTTCTGGGGTAAAATGGAAACTCAGTATTATTTCAATTTATATTTCTCTAATAGCCAGAAATATTGAACATATTTTCATATATTTATTTGCACTTTTCCTGAGAAGTGTCTTTTCCTTTTACTTGCCCATTTTTCTTTGGGTCTTTCATTTGGGGGAGAATCTGGTTTTTTTAGTTCTTTATATGTTTTGGATATTAGTCTAGTAGAGGGAATAGCTGTCTGTTCACTCGTTTCTATTGCTTTTGAATTTGTTATGACTTTATTTGTTATAATTCTTAGTACTATTTCAGTGCCACTGGAGTTTTGTTGAGAAATTTCTTGTCTATACCTGTGTCTTCAGGAATTTTACCTATTTTATACTACAGCAGATTAAATGTTTCTTATGTAACATTTAGATCTTTGATCTATTTTGATTTTATTTTAGAACACTGTAAGATGTGGGTCTAGACTCAATCCTCTGCATGTGGCTATCCAGCTTTCCCAGTACCATTTATTAAAGGAGCTTTCTTCCGTGCAGTATATGTTTTTGGCTCCTTTGTCAGAGAGCAAATACCTGTATATTCCTGGGCTTGTTTCTGCTCCCTCTGTTCTGTTCCATGTCGATTTTTATGCCAGCCCTATGCTGTTTTTATCACGGTAGCTTTGAACAACTTCAAATCTGGCATTAGGATGCCGCCTTCTTTGCTTTTGTTACCAAGGATTGTTTTTGCTATTCTGGGTTGCTTCTCATTCCATATGAATTTCAATATTGTTTTCCTTAATTCTGTGAGTAATACTGTTATTATTTTGATTAGGGGTATATTAAATTTGTACGTCAGCATTAGGAGTACAGGATTGTCAATTTAAATATATTCTGCCAATCCAGGTACAGGGAAATCTGATGTCCTTTTCAGTGTCCTTTTTCAGAGTGATGTACTTTTTGTGGTAGAGAGCCTTCACTTTTTTGGTTTGGTTAACCCCCAAGTATTTAATTTTTCTTGGTGCTGTGATATCATGCATCTTGATGCTATGGTGAACGGTATTGTTTTCCTATTTTATTTTCTCAGTGATCCCATTATTAGTGTATAGAAGGAACACTACTGTTTTTTAGATACTGATTTTTTTTATCCTGATACACTACTGAATTTGGTAAAATCTTTTAGTGAAAAGTTTTAGGTCTTATATAAAGAGGAGCATGTCATCTGCAAATAATGATACTTCAATTTCTTCTTTTCCTACAGACACCCTTTTAATTTCTTTATCTTGCCTGACTGCTCTGGCTAATGTTTTCAGGACTGTGTTGAGCTGGAGTGGTGATAGTGGATATCGTTGTCTCGTTCCTGATTTTAGGGGGGAAACTTTCAGTTTTTTTCCCCATTAATATGACATTGGCCATTGATTTGTCATAAATGGCTTTTATCAAATTGTGGTAAGGTTCTTCTCTACCTATATTCTTTTTTTAAAATTTTATTTAAAGAGAAATCAAAACAAAGCAAAACAAAACAGAATAAAGGGTAGTAACAATACAGAATTCCAAGGAAAAAAGTAAAAGAACAAAAAAAAACCACTAAGAAATCATTACTTGATTCCTTGATCATTACTTGATGTAATTTACATACTAACGTCTTGGAAATAGTTGTTCAAATTACAAAATTAAAACATGCAAAGTAGACATTCAAACAGTGATACTGTTAACAGTTCTGCTCCATGATGTAACAAAAACAGTAATATGGTTATCCATTTTACACACTTAAACATACATGTAATTATATCAAAAGGGTAAAATTAAACACAACAAAACAGAACAAAGCAGATCACAAGAAAGCAATATAAGAGACATAAATTTCAAAGCAAGACAATCGGAGATATTCACTATCTATCATATTGACTCTTGTTTTCTTCCAAGTAGTTCTCCATATCATCACATACAGGTAAGTCACATGAAACAACATAGTATGGAACTGATCTGAACAGGACAAGGAAGGAGTTTCAGGTCTTCAAGACCAGACAATAGGGAAGTCAAGAATGGCTGTCATAGTGTCTCATTCTCTTCAAAACAGCTGTCCATACCTTCATGTGTGTTGAACTTAAAAACGAAACAAGCTAAAATCACTTTGAACAAAGAATGATAATATTGCTGGATTGCACATCATGACGTTACAGAATCAGCAGTGTACTGTAGTGTCTCTTTTTCTTCAAAGTAGTTGTTCACTTCATCATGCTTTATATAATTGGTTCTCGTAAACTGTTTATAAGCTTTACACATGTATGAGTCTCCACATGTATATCTATCCTTTCTATATTAGAGGTAAAAACAAAACAAAGCAAGATAAAACAAAACAATTCCTAGAAAAGCATAAAGCAAAACAGTCATATAAAATCGCAAAACAATGTGATCTAAAATGGGTACCATGATGTCTCAGCAGTATATAACAACATTAATAAAAACAAAGCATTGGAGACATTATAAGACTTCAAAAGCAGGTAATAATCAAACCAGAGTGGATATCTTAGTGAATCTTGTCATCTTCAGTGTAGTTGCCTATATACTCTTAGACTTGATACTATAATTCATAACAGATTTGAATAAAATCAGTCAATACAAAACAGCAATCTAACAAACCAGATTCAAATAAGATCAGTCATAATGAGACAATATAAGTGATACAGGGCTTCAGATTAAGTTGATAGGAAATTAAGGATGATTACCATAATATGTTGTGCTATTTTGGGGGTAGCTGACTGTGTCCTCAAATCTAGTGTAAATGGACAAACTGGAATAGCATATAGTCCATCTAAACAGAGTGGTGAGAATAATACAGATTTTAAATCTTGTTACCCTTTTAACAATATCCTCAGCCTTCCTTTTTTAGACAGTTCCTCCCCTTTCACTCCCATAGGATGCACTGCATATTTTGGGTCCCACTAACTCCCTCGGTTTTTAGATTGGGGGAGCAACCTAACTGGTTCTGAATCTCCTGACTCCTGGGCTTGATCTTCAGTTGTATTCCTTTACCTATAAAAGTCTCAAGATTTTCCTTCGTTATACCTGAATAGTTCTCTGCTGCACAAAAGTATCCTGTCTTTTCAACCTATCTGCAGGTGCTGGTTGAGTTGCCTCTATTTCTCTCTGGTTCCCTGTCACATAGAGTATTGTTTTCTCATATTTGACTTTCTGTCCATAAACCCTCTTTCAGGTTAATTATGTTTCCTATACAGAGCATCGCGATGGATTGTGTCTCCTGATCTACTCTGCCTGTGTTTCTTTTTGTTAGTATATCAAGGCCATCTATGTTAGAGATTACAGCCAACCTTCTCTGCCTCATTTCTGCTATTCTATTTTTCTGCCATTGGTTGTCTATTTTTCTCTTTCATTCCAATGTCTGCACTATTCATTGAGGCCTCTCTGCCACTGTTCCTGAAATCCTGGTATTCTTTTTCTCTTTCTCTAGAATGTCCTTCAGTATTTTTTGTAGGGTTGGATTGGTGGTCACAAATTCTCCAAGTTCCTCTTTGTCATGGAAGCATCTTGCTTCTCCATTAATTTTGCAAGATACATCAATCTGGGCTGGAGGTTGTTTTCTTTCAGGGCTTGAATTACTTCGCTCCAAGCTCTTCTTGATTTGATGGTCTGTGTCGAGAAGTCTGCCATGATTTTGATGGGATTTTATTTATAGGTGATCTGTTTCTTTTTCTCTGTTGGCTTTTAATATTCTGTTCTTATGTTGAATTTCTGGGAATTTGATTATTATGTGTCTGAGTGTAGCTCTGTTTTGGTTGTAGGTGGCTGGAGTTCTGTATGCTTCATATATCTGAATATCATTTCCTTTTGGTATGCTTGGGAAGTTTTCCTTAATAATTTCTGTGAATAGCCTTTGTAGTTCCTTTGTTTTGACTCCTTCTTTATTCACATGCTTTATTCTTAAGTTATAGATCCTCTTGTCATCCTCTAGCCTTCCTATTGTTACTGCCTGTTTCCTTGTTATTTTTAAGAGATCTTCCCTTTCATGATGACACATTGCAAACCTGTCTTCAAGTTTTGATAGTCTATCCTTAGTTTCTTTCAAGCAGTTTTGCTAGGTTTCAATGGAGCTTTTAGTTTCCTGGTAATCTCTTTGAATCTGCTTCATGAATTCTAGATTTTCTTTATATTCTTCATTGAACATTTCTCTCCTTTTGTGTTCCTCCATTCTTCCATCTGTGTCTTCTTGAGAGGTGCTTAACTTTTCTTTTATTAATCTACTTATCTCTTGTTTAACTTGAATTGATATTTCAGTTTTGAGCTCGTTTACGAGGTCCCAAAGATATCTCTTTATGTCTGCTGATGCTGTGTTTGATGTTGCATGTTTGCTGCCCTCAATCTCTTTTATATTTACCTTTCCTAGATCAATATTCTTAGGGTTAGGGGTTGGGGGCTTTTTCTTACTTCTCTCGTCATGTTTTTGGTTCCTTCCATACAAGTGTATAGTGTAATTCCCACTTCCTTTTCTTGTTGGTTAGGATTCTTCTGGAGCACTCAGGTTAGGGGTTTCTGCCCTCTCCTGTCTGCTGTCAGTGACTGAGGTGCAGGCAGGGGCAGTGTATGCTGGCTCCCCCCCTCCAGGCCAGTCGACCTTTGCAGACCTTCACTGCGTCAGCACACGCCGCACTTAAGGAATTGGTTTGGAATAACCCACTGGGTCCCGGCCAGGGGCGTGACCCAGTTCAAGCAGATCCCACCAACCTGTTCCGCGAGGGGAGCAACCAACTGAACCCACTTCCTTACCAATTTAGGGCCGTCCTGCCCATCTCCAACGTGTCGTCCAGTGGGTTGCCCCTTTCTGTGGGAGGGTCTTATTCCCAGCACTCACCGCAGGTTGATGCCGGTCCCTCTCTGGCTCAGTTCTCCACTGGGCTCCCTGACCTCCGACTTCAGCGCGGCTGCAGCGCGAATCCATGATACCTCTGGGCGAGTCGCGCAGGGTGGTTCAGCTCCACACTTGGGCCGCTCATGCCAGTCACATCAGCACGGGTTCAGATGCTCAGGTGGATCTCGGGCACGAATTCAAGCAGCTCTGCAAGAGTGCCGTACTCGTCGATCTTAGCTTCTCTAATGGTAGCCCCAGGACTTCATATTCGAGCAGCTTGTTTCCCTTCAGTTTCTTCCTGGGTTGAGAGAATCCATCTCCCTCTGTTTGGGTCTTTACAGGGTGTTCTATTCTGGCATCTGAGCTGTCTTCTCTACCTATATTCGTTAGGGTTTTTGTCATGAATGGATGTTGGATTTGTCTAAGGTTTTCTCTTTATCTTTTGAGATGATCATGTTACTAAAAAGTACATAAATTCTCTATAATATTTGCATTGAGCTTTTGTTGAATAAGGTCATAAATATATTTTCTAATACTATTTCATTCCTGCGCTATGTATTTTCTGAGTCTATTTTTAAATTTTGAGTTGTGTTCTTATAAGCATAGTATTAACACATAAGACCAAATCATCAGTTTATTTAATGCTCTTTGACATTTGTAGTAATATTCTTCTCCCTCTGAATAAATGAACAAACAGCCACATCTGAAGTCATTTTACTAATCTCGAATGTACAATATATTTGTGCTTATACACAGATAACTTCCTCATTTTTTGTCTTCTTTTTCTTGCAGAATACACTAAATATAACAAACAATAACTATTATTCTGTTGAAGTTGAAAATATCACTGCTCAAGTTCAGTTTTCAAAAACAGTTATTGGAAAGGCACGCTTAAACAACATAACTAATATTGGTCCACTCGATATGAAGCAGGTAGGTCAGTCATGAAATATTCTGCATCAGATAAACAGGTTTCAGCCTTATAATAATATAACTTGAACAAGTGGATTTTTTTTCTCAAAATTAGATTCTGAAATATGTCCCATGCATGTATAAGATGAAATCTTAGAATCAAGATTATAAAAGGAGAGATTTCCAACTCTCTGAAATTTTGTTGTATAACTGAAGTGTTTGATGTTTTGATTCTATAACTTCTTTTTGCATTTCAGATTGATTATACAGTACCTACTGTAATAGCAGAGGAGATGAGTTATATGTTGTAAGTTCTGATTTTATTAATATTATCAATGATAATGAGAATGTTATTTCATTTTAAAATTTTTGCAGTCTGACTCGTTAAAAAGATCATGGTTTAGAATTCATTCTGGCTTCTGACCTATTTTTTTTCTTTCCTTTTTCAACATTTGTATCATTTAGATGAATATATCTGTAATTTCTTTATTTTTCAGAATTAGGCTTATGTACACCATGTCACATTTTATTTTTAGTTTCTTTGTTAAAAGAAGCATTATTATAGTCTTGATTTTCTACTGTAGGAAGACTAAAACTGCTAATAATGTATGTATTATACATTGATTTGAAGTTCTGAAGCTTTAAAATTGGGTCTAAAGTAGCTCGTAATAATTATAAATTTTTTGTCAAAATATATATATGGAGTTTCTAATCCTGGATATAGAATTTCTTGATAACCAACACAGTGGTAACTAAAATTTTAAAAGATAAGCAAAATATAAAAGTAATTTGTAGTATACTTTAAAACAACTTTTTAATTCCAGTGATATGAATGCATAAATATTTTTAGAGTTAGAAGTCATGAGTATTTTCCATCACTACTTGAAGTATATGCTCAGTCAATAAATCATTCCTTATAGAATCTCTATAAGCTTTAGTGTAGTAGAATTGTAAGTATGTAATACAGTAACTTGTATTTATTCACATTTTCATTTAACAGTGATTTTTGTACACTGATATCCATCAAAGTACACAACATAGTACTCATGATGCAGTAAGTATTTTTTTGAAAAATATTTCCTGTTAAAATTTCAGATTCATATTGTTGGCTTATAATATACAATGCATCTTTATGCTACTTCAGTTGGACTTTTAAGCCTTACAAGAATTCTATAAACTGAGTAACTGTTATCCCGCTTAACAAATCGGAAATTGGCTGCTCTGTGTAGTGCAGGATTATTGGACGCTAAGTAGTGAATGTGAGCAGCACAGGAGCTGAGTATAATGGCAAGAGTTGAACAGAGATAATTTGCACACCTAGCATCCAATTCCTTGTTTCCTTGGTAAGCAATCTCAACAGAAAAAAGAAGTAATGATATTGGCTTATAAAGTGTGTGTTATCTAAGCCAATTAAAGATTGTTGGTTATAAGTTTGGTATTTTTCCCATTCAGTTTTACATCTGATTAATCCTTTTCATGCCAAGAGAAGCATGTGATTCATTTTTAAGCATGTGATGATTTTTAAATTTTTAAACTAAAAATAACTTGTTAAATTACATTTTTTAAATGATAATTTGAATAGGCCATACTGAAGTAGCAGTTTCCTGTGTGGTAACGAAATATCTCCTAAGAGGCCTGTGTTCACAATATTAAGTTATCATTAATCAAATAATCTCTCCCTGGAGAGAATTTTTATTTGTAAAAGTTTTCTCATTACAGAAAAACTTTTCATATTAGGTATGAAACATTTTTCTCCATCTGATTCATTTTTAGAGTGACTGTGACAACAACATACTTTGGCCACTCTGAACAGATATCCCAGGAGAGGTACCAGTACGTAGACTGTGGAAGAAACACTACTTACCAGTTGGGGCAATCTGAATATCTAAATGTCCTTCAGCCACAACAGTAGAAATGGAAGGAGATGCAACTAGAGGAGAAGAAATACCTATAAATCTTGTCTATCTCTCAAGGAGGTGTTTCCTAGTAGGAAATCTTAAATTGAACAAACTCAAAGTTTACACTTCTAATTTAACAGTTTGATTAAAAGTATGTGGACTTGAAATTATTGTAACTTTCCATTCTGTGTTAATAATGTATTTGTACCGGGATCTTTTACTTGAATATAAATTTACCAATTGGTTTTCTTCTCCCCTTCACATCCCCAGAGGGAAAAACTGAGACTTCCCCTATAGTATAATAAATAATTATTTGAAAAATATAGCTTCAATCAGTAGCTCAACTGACAACTGCAGTGACAAAAGTATTCTGATTAACTTATGAATGTTTTTATAGAAAATTACTGAAAGCCTATTCATCAGAAACTTTTGAAAAGTAACCTTTTTTGTGTGTTTTATAAATGCCCACAATTAGTTACATGGTAGTACTGTATTTCAACTACATAATATTTTAGCTTTTAGTCAAGTATCCTGAGCCTTTAATTTGTTGGAATTCTCATTTGCATGTGTTTATCTTATTCCAAGCTATTAATTGCATAATACTTACCAAACAGAATAGTCTTCATAAAATTCTGTAAGTGAAAATTTTTAACAGCTCTAAATACTGTGTTTCATGTGTATTTCCATAATACTTATAATTTTGTGAAATTCTTGTGTGATCTTCAAGCATAATCCTTTAATGTACAATACTGTAAATAAACTCTGCATGGCTTTTATACAGCTTTGATAAATGTCAAAGTGGAACAGATTCCAAATTAAAGCAAGTAACTCATAAATATAAATAAAGGAAAATGAAATTTAGAAACTGATTGTGAATAGGTATTGTTTTATGCTGGACCTGGCATAAAATAGATTGGAAATGAAATATTTTTTATGCTTCACTTTTTTCATGTTGCTTTCATATTAAAAATTGGTTTAGACATTTTTCACAACTGCTAGGTATTTAATCATCAATTTTATGAATATTTTTGAGGAGAAAGTTATTTCTTTGATAGAAATTATTCAGAAAATCCCACCATTAAATAATAGTGATTATATTTTTAAAAACCTATGTTATGCCTTTAAAATTTTAATCGTGTTATGTATCACTTGACTGTGACGCTTGTAGCAGTTAAATTTTTAAAGATTTCTACTTTTGGTTTTATTTAAAATTATTTTCAAGTGTAAGTTACTGACATACCCAGTTTGCTGTTTTATATTGTTTTTCAGTTGATCTTTTGCTTTTTCAATCACTAAATTCTAAGAACCTTTTAAATACATACTACTAAGCATAGGAACTGAGTGTGATAACAAAAGGAAAGAAAGTGAGTTGAAGTCAATTTCTTTTGGTTTCCCAGTGACAGAAATCAGGTTTCCCTTTCTTCACCCCTACGTGCCTAACTTAGGTCAAAACGTAGCCTATTTTCTCCATTGTAAAACGTAAATTTTAATGATTTCATTCTGATCTTTAAACACTCACTTATCAAGTTAGTTTTCCCGGGTGAAAATTGTAATTGGAATGTGTTTTATAAAAATTGCTTAAGCTTTCCTTAACCCAAAGCTAATTTAGCCATCCTTACAGCTAAATCCAGCTCACTCCTTTAAATTCATTAGGACATGCTAATCAAGTCCAATATTTATTTCCAGCTTTCTTCTGCCACATTTTCTGGTTACTTCCATTCTTCTTGCAGCTGTACACTTCTTGATATATATTGATTACTTTTGTATTTTTCACATAGTTCTCATTTAATTTTCCCTCGTATCCTCATTTTAATATGACTTATGTGTATGAATGATTTATATCCTCCTTTTTCTCAACATTTCTAATCCTGTGACTTTTAAATGTTTTTTAAAAATTTAATTAGTACCTGTTTATAATACATAATTACCTTCATCGTAGGAAGTCAGTACTTGTATCCTGATTTGTACTTGTATCCTGATTCTTTTTGCTTACCCTTACTTAAGTCTCCATCCATCTTGGTCCTCTTCCCATTTGCAAAAGATCTATCCCATTTCCTACTATCTTTTATTTCAGTCTTTAAATTATTTATACTTAGAGGTCCTATGACTTTAAAAATCACCAATATCTAAATTAGAGCTTCCATATCTGTTTCTCTGTACCTGACCTTTCAGCTATGTAGTTGCACATTTACCTAGTGAACTAGAGATGCAGTATTTCAGTGATGCTCTATGTGAAAAGCCAGAAATGTTAAAGAATTTTATTCTGTTTGGTTCTCACTGTGTCTTCATGTCTCACTAACATCAAAACAGCCATTCATTTCTTTAAAATTATCCTTTAGATAAGCCTCAAATGATAATCAATACTTATTATCCTACTTTGTGAATTTTGATCTTGGAAGATTACATAGCATAAATTAAAAAGGTTTTGCTGATGAATTGTCCTTTAAGAGTTCATGCGTAGTACCTCCTGAAAAAGCAGGAGTCAACTTTTGTTTTTAGTGATTCAACTTTGATTTTCCCTTTATCACTCTTTAAGTTGAAAACTCTTTATTAAGTCTAGTTTCAACAAAGTTTGAGTCAGAAAAATCTAGGATTTAGAAGAAGTAAAAGACTAGTAAAGAGAAATAACGATTGCCTGCTTTCAGAGAGAAATAACTATCAGAATAAACCTAGAACAAACAGTTATAATTAAACCATAAAAACATATTTTGGAGAAGTAAATGTGCAGCCATAAAAAAATCTGGAAAGAATAATACCAGATCTTACCTAGGGACATGATAAAAATACTACAACATTTTTCTGATGCTTTCAGGAATAGTTTTGACTTTCCTTCTTAATAACCTGATCCTTCTAACAAAATTCAACATTTTAACAAGCCTCTGTGTGTTGCTATTATTTATGTAGCAAACTGACCATTGTAAAGCTCTTTCACATGTTTTTCCTGCATAATTTCCCAAAGGAAAGATTTAGGATCCCCATCTTCTAGAAGTAAAATGCAAGGCATAGAGACCTTAAGGGACTTGCCTTAAGATCATATATTCAGTGAATACTTTCTTTGGGGCCCAGAAATAGTTCCTCTGTCTTTCAGAGCTGTTGTATCACTTGAAGTGTTCATTGGAAAGTCTTGCTGACTCAGGTTAGTGTGATTACAACTTAAAGGAACAGTTCACTTAGTTAATAGTGGCAATCAAAACAGCACTGATGGATTCAGATTTTGGTAGTTTTGAGTTGCTATCTGAAATATTTTAAATGGGAAACATGCATTTATAGAATAATTTTGAATATAATCTTAGCTTAATTTTTCATTAAGATTTAGTATGCTGATTATTGCAATAGACGAGAAAATATTAGTATTTATAAGCAGTAGAGATTATCTTTAAGAATTGAAATGAGAGCAGTATGAAAATATTAGATAAATTGCTTGAAATTGATATATGAACATCTACCAATACTTACTGTGGTATACAACATTCAAATGTTTAGTTTTATTAGTGTGCAGTTTTTCTATGCTTTTTTGTTTGGTTAAGCTAATAAAGTAATGTTTCTTCAAAAAATTCAGTAGAACAAAGCACTTCCACTCTTCTGATTTGTAGTGTGGAAGTGACAGCACAGTTTAAAAAATGTAGGAGATGATTATCAAAACAGAATAAAAGTAACATATTAGGAGATTTGAAACTTTAGCCTAATGAATAGTTTGTGGTTTTAGCCTTATTATTTTGAACTGCTTGTCATTGACTTTTCCCCCACTTTATTTGTTTTTAAAGTGATTAGAATAAACACTTCTTTATATAAAGATTATTTCTTATTCAAGAAAGTTCTTTCAGTTAAAATCTTGTTAAAAAACTATTTCTATTTTCAGATAGTTGTTTTCTTTTATATGTAGTATAAATGGAATTTCAAGTTATTAGTTTATAAGCAAAAGTTTACTTACTATAATGACATCAGGTAATGATTGTTAGTTCATGATATCTAGAAGCAACTACTACTAATTCATTTTACTTCTGTTATTTTTTTGTAGAATCAGATTTTAAATGTTTGTCTTAAACTATTTTATTTTAAACAAAAAGTATGTATTTGAGTTGGTGAGGTAAAAAGACTGTTAAACATTATTCTTTAAAATTCCTATTTTTACATTATAACAAAATGTTTGTGATCCACTTGTATCAAAAATGTAACTTCTACATACCATATGTAATATTAAAGGAAAAATTTTCACTTGTCAGCTGAAATTTCTGATTAGAAAAGCCATTTGTGTGTATTTCTTTGTTTAGAAAACAAATTCATACTGGATTTTTAAAATTTATCCTTAATTTGGATAAAGTCAAGTAATACAAAGTTACTATAGGGATAAAAATGGTACTTTCCATTTTTCTAAATTACTAAAGTGATTGTGTTTGTAGTTCTTTTTTAAACATGTTTAGCACAGGCTCTAAACTGAATATCATAATATAGTCTTATATTTGACCTAAAAATCTCATACATTAATTTAAAAAATATATGGCAAGTTTTTCATAGCTAAATCTAACTCTTCTTAGAAGGACCATGTTGCCTTCTGTTTAACTACATTAATTGAAATGTATTTAAGAGAAATGTTTTCAGCATATTTTGTATACTAAAAAAAGGATTAGTATTGGGCCAGTGGCCCAAAAGGTAATATTGCTACCATGTAGACTATTACAGTTCAAATTGCCCCTCCTCCCTCCAGGATTTTTGAAACTAGAAATCTGGGAGATACTGTATCAACTGTAGTTGGGTGAATCTAAGTGCTCTAAGTACTGTTCATCTTTTAATTATTGTATGAGGTGGAACAAATGCCATATTGCAGAAGATACAGAACCTCATGTAATAGTTATTGTAGACATAAGAGCAAGCCATGTCTGTGTATTTTGTCTTATATTTTCTTTTAACACTACACTAAAATATTTTGGAAAATTATTTTGAACCAGGTATGGTAGCACATTTCTGTAATTCCAGCACTTGGGAGACTGAGGCAGGAAAATCATGAGTTTGAAGCCAGCCTGGGCTACATACAGAGTTCAGAGTCATCCTGGAGTAATTAGCAAGACCCTTTCCAAAAAAAAAAAAATTGGAGTGCTCGCTAGTTGACATAACCCACCAGTCAGATACCTGAATAATTCTACTATTACACTCTCACCCTCCCTAACTGTGGAATGTAGAATGTGAAAATATAGTTGGCACTTAGGTTTTGCTTGTATTATGTAGTGGCCTCCATCATGGCACATTTATTAAATTCACTGAGTGGTTCTGCAAACTGTATTGTGTTCATGTAAAAAAAAAAAAAATGCTTGTGATAATAGCAAATAAATAGAAGTACCCCCAAGTGCTGTTTTTTAAATTCAGTTGTAACTGTCAGTCTTGTAATTGTGTATGACAAAATGTAAAAAATTCAGCATGAAAAATAAAATTTGTATCTGTCAAGTGTTTTGATTATGCTTTTGAAATTTTCTTACATAAACAAATGAGTATAGATACTGAAAATCATTTAGCTTTAAGCTCTCAAATCTTTATAGCCTTTACCTCAACTCTGGTTAGTCTCATCTTTTACTTTCTCTCATCCATTTAGCTTCCTGTTATTAAATTCTACTATACCTCGGTAATATCTCTGGACTGTCACTCTTGAAATCTCTATTGCTATAATTGCCTTGTTTTTTATTGAAAATGTCTGAATCCTTAGTCTCATATTGAAAGCCTCACATCATCTAGCCACAACTGAAGTCAGTCTCGTACTTCTTATAGTACTACCTATACCCTGTGTCCCAGTCAAATCGACATGTTTGCCATTCCTTAGAAATTGTTCTTTTCTCATCCATTTTCTCATTCTATAGTGTTTTACTATGTTCGTGCCTGCTTGAACTACCAGTAGTAGATGCATGACTGTGCCATTGGGCAGCTTGTAAAAATGAATCTGATCACTTTTATCCCCCTTTTTACTAATAAAAAAATTTTAAGAGGCTGCCTGATGAAATAGTCACACATATACCACCAGTGGTTCAAATCTTGTCTCAAAAGTAAATAAAAATGTTTTACAAAAGGTGCTGGGGATGAGCCTCAGTGTGAGGGCCCTGGGTTCAGTCCTCCACATTGCCAAGGGGAAACGATAGCTTTAATCCAGCAGAAATTACAGTCCGATTCTTGGTTTGTATTTGCAAAAACAGAGGACACAACTTGGATCATTTTTAATAAATGCTCATGCTACAAATAAAACTTAACCCCAGCCAATCATAAATAGCCAACTAATATGAGTATGTAACTTGGGACTTTCTAAAAAAGAAATATCTTCATTTTGCTTCTGCATTTTTCCCAGTAAATAGTTCTGAGCTTTTGTCATCAGAATATTCTTTCAATCTGCTGTTTCCCAATTTATAAATTGTTTCTTATTCAAACTGTCTAAAATTCTAATGTGCCTCAGATTTTTGCTTAACAAGTCTCAACTTCCACAACAGTTTGATGGCTAAAACTAAAGTGCCACCACTTTTATCCCTTGAACCCTTCAAGTACTGTGATAGAGAACAGAACTGAAGTATAACTCCAGCATTTTAAGGGGCTATGAGAATGAAATATAAGGTAAGGTACATGTGGGATCTGGTACACGAGCTTTCCAAGCAACACAATGCAGAAGGTAACTGTGCAGGCCCTCTGTTAGTCATGTGGGTCCTAGGGTGACTGGTCATCTCAGATTGTGACCATCATTGTTTGTCCTAATGGTGGAACAAATATTTTCCGTGAATGCTGTGGATGAAAAATATTAGGAAGCTCTATACTTTAAAAGGATGAACAAAATAAATACTCCTTGTTAATCCTCTGAACTTTGTAGCAAGTATGTAGTATGTTTTCTAGCTTTTATTATAATAGACTTTTTTCCTTAAGCCTTTGCCTCCGGTGAGCTAAGGAAAAGAACATGAAGGAGCTCGTGGGAAGTGTTTAAGGTTCCATTCTCCGACTGACGTACATTGAACTCTGACTATGCTGTTCATCGTGGGACCAAGAGGTGGACCTGGCCAAACATTAACAGCGTTAGAAAGCACAGTGCTGTCTTCAGCATCAGGACCCAGATCTATGCCGATGGGCAGCATGGGGTACTAGTGGTAGGGCACACAGAGGGAAGATGCAGAGTAAATCCTACAGGAAGGACAGCTAGGAGAAATTGCCCGATATAATAATAGTCCAGATTTTCCTTAAGCAGGAGAAAATCCTCAAATTGAAAGGGCCCAGAGCTTTTATCAGAAAGAACTAAAACACAGTAAAATCACTCCTGTAAAGTCATTACCAAAAAGACATTTATAAGAAAAAGCTGCCCATTCGTGTGAATAACACCTTGTGAATAAATCCTTAGTCCAGGATTCCCACATTTTCTTCTCTCCTGCTTTTCTTCCCACCACCTGATATACACAACAGTTTTCTGTTTTGAAACTCAGGATGGATGACAACTCGAGAGAGAGCACCAGTAGAGTCTGGTAATTATATATGTATTATGTATTCGTGTGTGCATGCATTTCAAGGATGGCTTTAATGATTGTGAGCATTGGCTCAGCAGGAATGTAGGAGAGATGGCCAAGAAAGGAAAGATTTAA
The DNA here is from genome assembly GCA_004027295.1 of Dolichotis patagonum. NCBI lineage: Eukaryota > Metazoa > Chordata > Mammalia > Rodentia > Caviidae > Dolichotis > Dolichotis patagonum. Next base: position 49,996 of record PVJX010010234.1, read on the forward strand.
TGTCCAGGGGAGAAAGTGAAGTTCATGGTTGAAGTTGTTGTTCATGGTAGAATTTGTTCTGAGAAAATCTCAGCTCAGCTTCTCAACCCTTCCAACAGATTCAAATCAGCCCTGTCCCATAATTCAGCCCCCTATTTCTTACTTAACAGCCAACTGGGACTTAGTAATATCCTCCACATGCCTTCAAATAATACCTAAATTAATATTTGGCAAAATAACTAGGGTCTGTAGGTTAGTCAAGTTGATACAACAACAAAACTATCACAGTCCACCATTTGTCATCTTGGCACCTGGACACATCTCCTCAAACCATACTTGTTACATAAATACATACAATGAGATTACGCCGCCACTGAATGTGGTGAACAGCTCTCTCCACTACAGCTGAAAGCATGCCAGCCCTTTCTCCAGGAAAGCCTACAAAGTGCTTGTGTGATGTTTGCTTTGCTTTACAGTCCTACAACTTACATTCATAGATAAAATAGCAATCATAATTGAGAAAAATTACAATAAATGTAACAAAACTATGCTTAAGAACTCTAAAAAATCAATCGAGGAATATAAGCACTTTTGTCAGTTTTTACTTTTTATTAGTCCACTACATGTTTGCATTACATGATTACATTTGCTGTGGGGAGTTGGTACCTGTACATAATAAATCAGATTTTGGTTTTAATTCCCTTTGCTTGCCTCCCACTACCCCTGACTTCCATATCTTGATTCTCTTGACCATTTGAAAAATATCTCCCTACTTCCTATATGTCTTTTATTTTGCTGTTTATATTTTGGGCTTCTCGTATAAGAAAAACCATGCAGTATTTAAACTTGTGTGACCTATTTATTTCACTTAATAATTTGGTATCAACTTGCATCCATTAACCTACAAATAACTTGTTTACCCTTCTTTATGGTAGAGTAGTACTCCATTGTGTATAAATACCGCATTTTCTTTATCCAGTCATCTGCTCATGGTCATATAGACCATGTCCAAGAATTAGGTGCTATAAATTGTATATAAACATGGGTGTTCATGTATCATGGTACTCTGATGTCTTTAACTCAGGAGGGTACTTACAGGGGGAATAGCTAGGTCAAATGAAATTTCTATTTTAGTTATGTTTAAAGAAACTATGCTGATTTTCATAGTGATTGTACTAGTTTGCATTCTCACCAACAATGTGAAAGTGTTCCTTTTCCCCCACAGTTTTACCAGAATTTGTTATTGTTTGATTTTTTTCCTAACAGCCATCATTTCTGGAATAAGATGGACTTAGTGTTGTTTTAATTTGCATTTCGCTAATAGCCAGAGCACTTTTATTTTTTAAAAGTCGTCTGTTTGGGTGTAAGGAAAGTTTAAGTCAAACCCTATCTCATTCTGATTTCAAAGTTTCTAGCCAGTCCCAGTTCAGGCCTCATCTCTTGGATCAGAAATAAACAGAAAAGAAGAGGGACAGTCTGATCTTTTCCAATCTTAATCTAATTCCCTTTTGATTTTCAGTATTAGTATGAAAATGAGGGATAAGTAATTAGAAGAAAAGGGGAAAAGGTAATTTTACTTAGGTGATTGGGATTTTAATTTCCTTTGTACTGATAAAGACTTACTATGCTTTTCCCTATGACAGGAACCATATGTTGGTTATTTTGTGCAGTGCAGTTTTAGGGCCTTTGCTGCCTTTGCCATGTAGGCTTAGGTACTGCAGTGCTTCTGGAGTTCTATCCCAGAGCCCTTCTCCTGGAGTCCCCTTGCCCAAGTAGACAGTCTCTTACTTAGGTCATATTCCAGCAATAACCACAACATGTGACCTGGGCTAAATTTATGGGAAAACAGGAGCCACCTTGAGATAAGTGATTATACTGAAGTTCAGAAAGGATACTTAAACATTTAGACACAAGGAGTATCTCAAATAGTGGGATCATGAATGGTTTTAATGTTACTTTAATAATATCTATAGTTTCTATTTTTATACTAAGTGGTGTACGCCATTCAAACAATTAGTACATTCATTCAGTATAAGTCAGAATTATTCCAGACAGAGTTTGAAGGTGTCTTCAGCTGTTGGTATATTACTCAATTGTATACCAGTCGCCTAGCATTGGAGAGACCTTGTGTTTGATCCTTAGTACCATACAAAGAAAAGATATACATGCAGTCCATGTTCAGCCATATGCATCATTCGGTTTCAGTGTGAGCAACATAATCACTAAAACCTAAATAACTTTATAATTGCTTATAATTATGCTGATAATCAATCCAATGCTGCATGGGCAGTCTACATTTAGTTTGCAGAGTATTTAAATAAATTACTTAAACTCGGGTTCTACAGGGTTTTTTATTGAAATCAATACAGCACATAAAATGTTCCTCTTATAAAATATATTTTCTAGATGAAGACATTTTAATGTTTTGTCCTATACTAGTAAGTGATTTTTGTAGAGCAAAAGTGTTACATACATTGGCAAGACAAATGAAGATTGTGGAAAAGCAATTTGATGTTGCTTTGTCAGTCTGTACATGAAGTATGCTTCTTGAAGTGACCATGTCATTTATAAATTATATACAAACAATGTAGGTGAATTGTGTTGTCACTCTAAAGGTGATTAAAGTGTTTGAATTTATGTGAACTCAAAGAACAAAGCAGCTAAAAGACTAATAAATCAGCTTCCCTTTCTATAAATGGCTTCTTTATGAATAATTCATCTATTTATTGGGACTCTTCTGATTCTAATGCTGTGGTTTTTCACTAAGATAATATCACATCTTCCTGTGATGAGACTTCTAACCATCAAAAGAATATAGATAAGGAAGGAGACTTCAGAGTTTACAAAGAAAGTCCTTTAAGGTACTGTCCCTCAAAACTGCATGAGAATTTAGGATCTTGCTAAAACTAAGATTTTTCAGATTCTACATTTTCTGTGGTTTCAGATTCTACAATTTTCACAATGCCTAGATAATGCCAATACTATTTTCTCAAAATTCTAGGGAAAATCATAATGTCAAATGAGTCAGAAAGGAATTACTTGAGTGACACAATTAAGTACCTATTTCAGTTTATTGTCTTATCTAAAAATAAAATGGATCAAAATATTTGTGTCCTTTATGCCAGCCACATTTCACCTGATACAGTCAAGCCCAGAGTAGTTGGAGAATTGGGTTAAGTATGAATTTGGTTTTGGAAAGTAGAAATGCTTAAGAAAGAGATGCAAAGTCTAGGGTGGGAGAGATGAGCATTTAAGACAGGGAACGCTTCATTGTTGAAGCTGAGACTCTCACTATGGGGGCACGTGGATGTGGGACCTTTGGGAGACAGGGCTAGGCATAGCTATGAGGGTGGCACTCTCAGGACCAGATTACTGACCTCCTGCAGAAGAGAGAGATGTCCCTGCTTTCATGCTCATCAAAGAAAGTGCAACTGGAGACATTACAAGAAGTTCATTGTCTACGTGTCAGGAAGCCTCACCAAAACCTAAATCATATGGCACTTGATCTTGGACTTTCCAGCCATCTGAACTGTGTGAAAATGGATTTTTATTGTTTAAGCTACTGAAATCTGTCTGGTATTTTGTTATGAAACTTGCGTTGACTAATGGAAAGGAACAGCACTAGGTAAGTGTGGCTTAAAAAGCTTCGTGGATTTTGTTGAGACTGGTATTGAGGAGACCAGATACTGAGAATATGTTGGAGATGAAGGTGCCAGATATTGGTAACATGGAGACGTAGCATATGAGTATGGAATGAGTGGCTGCATTAATGTAAAGAAAAAGGTTTTGAGGAGAGACAAGTTCAAGAAACTGAGGCCTGTGCTTTACAAGAACTATATTCTCATCAGACTACAATAGAATTGGAAATGGTGAAAAATTAAAGTAGTGGATATAACTGATGATATCGTCTAACCTACAAGTTTTAGAAGGAGGTGACGATTGTTTTACCAATCACAGTAAAGCAATAGTAACTGCCTTTTACTGAATGCCTTCCAGGACAAGTTCACTACTCAACATACATTGTACTTATCTTCACTCCAGCATGAAGGACAAGTTATACAAATTGTTATGGTTTATAGCCAGTTGCCCTCTTAAAGCCTCACTAACCATAGGTGGGACCTTTGCAAGGTAATTGGATTATGGGGCCTGTGTCTGTAACTGATTTTCCTGATAGAGGGCTGGTCTAAAGAGTCAGGTTACTGTGGGCAGGACCTAGAAGGGTCCCTTCACAGCCACTCCCTTGACTCTCATACAGCCTGATGCAAGTGGCTTCTCCTCTGCTGTGTCCCTCTGCCATGACATCCTGCCTTGGAGCCAGTGGACTTTAGACTGTAGCCATGAGCCAAACCACTCCTTCTTAAGTTTCAAATATTCTTATCAGTGAAAAAAAAAACATGACTTAGACACAAACTAAGCTTTCAGACTGGGCATGGTGATGCACTGCCTGTTATCCCAGCAAGCTGGAAGTCTCAGCAGGAAGAGGGCAAGTTTGAGCTCAGCCAAAGGACCTTACTGACTTAAAGACACCCTGTCTCAAAATAAGAAACATAAAAGGGTTGAACTGTAGCTCAGTGGGAGGACCTTGGTTTGAATTGCCAATGTGACACACACATCCATGCATGCATACACACAGACCCCAGCAAGCTGTGGTCCTCAGGTTCGTAGTCCTGGCTACTCCATACACTGAAGCAAGAGGTTCTTGAGCTCAGCAATGTTTTGTATAGACAAATACATAATTATTAAATTAAATGTACAATAAATCAAATCCTGGGGTATTAGTAAAAAGTGATTCACTGTTTGAAAAATTTGGAGACTGGTGTTACAGAACTGAGCTAGAAGTTAAAAGAACAGAGTTCTACAACTGACACTGGACTTAAGGAGTAGCTTTTGCAAAGTATATAACTTTTCAAAGCCTTAGTGTTCTTGTCTCTGGAATGAGTTTAACACAATTCAGGCACTCGTGTGTGTGTGTGTGTGTGTGTGTGTGTGTGTGTGTGTGTGTGTGTGTGTTTTCTTTTTTTTCCCCTCTTGATACTTGAGAGTAAACCCAGAGCCTGTACTAGACAGTCGCTCTTCCACTAGACCTGTATCTTTTCCTCTCTTTCCCATCACTAGCATTGTCTACATGATAAGATAGTATTCTTGAATCCTTGGCTAAAAAGATTTCCACAGGCATATATATTTTTATTATACATTTTTAAATGCTCATCTGGATTGTGATATTGTCTTGAATTTTCACCAAAATAGCTAAAAACAGAATATAGTAGCCCAATAGTGTATTTCTGGCTCATAGTATATTTTTCAATAACAACTAATATACCAATAATTTTCATTTCACCCACTGATTACTTTTCATCCCTTAAGCATTTGCCTTTTCTCTGTATTTCTGGAAGGAAATGAAATGGTCTTTCAGCTAGAAGTTTTCTAAAAACAAGGTAAGCACTATTTTTTGATATGCTACCTGAAGTGGACAAAACCTGATAACTCACAAGAGAGAACCCTAGGAAAAATGAGTGAATTTTATAAACCAAAATTGTGATTCTCAGATGCAGAATATTAAAAAGCCAAGACTTTCTGCAAGAGCCTTTCAGGGCTCCAGAGGAAACTTGATCTGTCTGAGTAATAACAAACTATAATGATGATAGCAAAGTACACCTCACAGGGGCACTGAGTTTTAATGACTCAATATTTGTGAAACCCTTTGAGCACCTCCAAAGTTATGTAAGCATAAATGAATAAGGAGGGACATCATATACCATTATTATTTCTGCATTAAATCTCTCCTGATAATTTTTTTGTAATATTTTATGAGGTAGGCACTGTGTGAAACTAATATATGAACAACATTATGGGACAAATAAAATATGAAATAATGTATAACAGTGCTCTCAAATTAAATAATTATGCTCTCTTATTAATGAAAGACAATGAGGTCATTAATTGCCCCTCTAAAACATCATTTCTAGGTTGTAAAAAAGGAAAATGAAAATCTGAAACAGACACAAGATATAAAGGTACATAAAGAATGTGAAAAAGTCATTTGCATTTTATTTTTTGTTATGGAAGAGACAGCTAGATTTTCTGTTGCTCCTCTTCACATTGATTAAATTTTAATGATATGTTCACTGTTTATCACTTGATATAAATTTTATGAATTGTTTTAATGTATGTTTCATCCTGTCTTTCCATCTATCCCCTATCATCAATGTTGTCTTCTTATGTCCTAGAAGTATTTTTATGTCTCCTAGGTTAAAAAGGTCTTCCTAGTGCTGTATATCTTTATTTTCCAAAATGCACATTAGGATTGCCATATTGCTTTAAATTTCTACTGATATAGCTAAAAATAGAATACAGTAACCCAAACAATATCAACAAATTTCATTCTACATCTAGATCTCCTCCCAATTAATGAAATTAATGAATTATGAAATTAATGAAAGATTAATTTCTGTCAGCAAACCCTGTTCTCTAAAACAAAAAAAATCTCTTTAGAGGATTTTGTTGAGAAGACTGTTCTCACCTTTACATTTCCCCTTTTACATAGATGACATAATTTTTCCTCAAGACAAAAGAAGTTTCTAAGAAAAAAGGAAAGTACAAATAATCAAGTCACCCTTTGTAAGGAGAGTAATTCTGGGTAGGACAACTCTTTAGGGAGACCTTGGCTGGAAGGTGTGATTGGAAGGTTTGTTAAAATGAAGAGATCTCCTACGGCAATGGCTGTCTTCCTGGAATTAATGGTTAGAAATCAAAGTAAACCTGTGGAAGGAACAGTCAAGCAGGATCCAACACAGATTATCCTTAGATTTGGTTGCTTCAGCCACTGGTGCCTGCCTCCTTTGTGGCTTGTTTAGATTAGAGAAGTGCAAGTCACTAGCAGATCACTCTGTCCATACCTTGTCCCCCACGTGAATTCTTGGAAAAATATCCTCCTTTTGTCCTTTTATCCTTGCTTTCTGGTTCTTTCAATAAAAAGCCAGAGAACTTAGTTCAGAGCTGTTTTCCTGGGATTCTCTAGTGCTGCAGGGTCTCAGTAAGGATGTTCCTTTGGACTCTCTTGGGGTTTAACTGAACATTACCCCAAGTAATCTCCTATCCTTTTCCCTGCCACAGTCACAAACTGCAACAACTCTGTTCCAGGTTTTGAGCAGATTCCATTTCTTAAGTGAAAACATGCACTTAGGGAGGTAAGAGGGCATTGACACCAAGTTTGAACACATCACATTCTTCCTAGTAGCAGATATGCTTCCCAATAAGTGGCAGAGTATTGCACCCGCAGAACCCAAATCACATGTTCCATTTACTGATTACTTTTCTCGGTAATATTTTAGTTGCAGTATTGCATAGTTTTGCATAGTTAATTGTATTTTATGTGTCAAGTACCCTAAGTTTTGTCACTCCCTGGAAGCACTGTGTTCAACAGTAAGCTTAGACTCTTAGATCTGGACATAAGAGGCCTCTACTCTCACAGGTTCTAGAGCCACTCTGTTCCACACTCTTCCTATTGGCCAAGAGTATGTGACCACAGATCCTGTGCCCCACTTTCTGCCACGCCACAGTGCCTGAGACTGGAAGTTCCTGTTTTGCAAGCCCTGAGGTCACTCCAGAGCCCCGTGTGGCTTTTCCCTAGAGCTCCTCTGTTGGCTCCGTGCAGGGGATCCCACAGCCCTAAATCACAGAGGGGATCAAAGAACAACAGCTGTTAGAAGAGCTGTCGGTGGATCTTGGTTGTGAGGGTGCTCAAGCAAAGCATGGTGCTGAGGTAAGAAGGGAGGAAAAGTGGAACAAATTATGGAGTGGGGAGGTTTAGAAGAAGGGTTGTACCATCACCACATTTAGTTCTAGAACAAAGAGTCTAAATTGAAACCTGTCCTTCCAAACTTATAATCTTCCAGGATGTTTAAAGAAGAGCTCAAGAGGTAGGGCCTGAAGTCCCTGGGTAGATTCCAGGCAGATTCTGGGAGTGGATGAGGTCT
>PVJX010010235.1:0-57840 GCA_004027295.1 Dolichotis patagonum
AGATGCCAGTCTCCACAATATTCCCAATCCAAACAGCCCGGGCTACTCTGTGGGTCCGAGAGTTTCGGGTCCCAAAGAGACAGGCCGAGATGCTGCTTTCTGGGAAACTTCCTGGGGGTGAAGGGCGGGGCTACGGGCCCAAACAGACCTGGCCCAGATGCCGATCTCCAGGCAGTTCCTTGCAGATGAAGGGCGGGCCTACCAGTCCCAAAGAGTCGCGCCGAGATGCAGGTCTGCGCAGACTTTCGATCCAAACAGCCCAGGCCACTCTACGGGTCCGAGACTTTCGGGTCCCAAAGAGACAGCCCTAGATGCTGCTTTCTGAGAGCCCCAATGAAGTTTTATCTCCTGCTAAGGGAAGTGAAACTAAACTGAACAAGGGCAGAGGAAAAGCCTTTCTGAAAATGTCTCTTTGGGCCTTTGCACTGAGCTACATCCTCATCCCTCTTTGTTTTCCTGTTTTGAGACAGAATCTCACCAAGTTGCTGAGTTCCTCAGACTGGACTCAGATTTGCCATCCTGCTGGAGTGCTGGGATTACTGTGAAAAGTATCTTTTGAAGAAAAATAAGATTGACGTTACAGAGCCTGTCATAGGAAAGGCTGAGGGAATAGCAGGAAAGAGCTCTGGAATCCCAAGGAACAGGACAAAGGCTGGAGCAGAGGACATAAGATGCAGTGGCACCCATGAGGGTGACAAAGAGCTGAAATTGTTTTGCAAATGGATGTGGAGAGAGTTCCACATAGTGAATCACATGGTCACATTTGGAGTTTTAAGGACCTCTCATCATATAGAGAATCATGGAAGGCAACAGAACTGGGAGGCCACGTAGCACACGGGCATGGGATCCAGTGAGCAGTGACAGCAGCTTGGCCTGGAGGAGGCAGTGGAGGTGGCAGGGAGCAGATAGGCTTAGGGTATATATTGAAAGTGTAATGAAGAAAAGCTGTACAAGATTGGGTGTGTAGAATGGAAGAAAAAAATCAAGGATTCCATAGCCAGGCATGATGATACAACCTGTAATCCCAGCTACTCTGGAGGCTGAAGCAGGAAGATTACAAATTCAAGCCCAGTGTGAATCTCTAAAGAACTGGGGAACACAGCTCATTGGGAGAGCGCTTGCCTAGGCTCTAGCTTCAGGCCCCAGGATGGGAGTAGGGGTGGGGGGAACACACAACGATCCTAGTGTTTTTGTCTTGAGCAGCTGGGTGGCAGAGATGATTATCTGAGGTGGCGTATACTTTGGGATGAAATACATGGAGGAAAGATGAAGAATTCTGTTTTGGACTGGTTGAATTTAAGAGTCCACCAACGTCAAAGCACTGAGCTGAAACCTCTCTGCTACCGGTTTCATAATTGCTTTCAGCTCTTAAAATCCTGTGGTTCCACACGCTACTTACTTCAGGGCAGTATATGCTAGGATTCCTTCCTTCTCTGTACCCGCACGCGCACACGTGAACACCCCGCTACTCGGGCTGCTCGCTGAACTATGAAATTAAGGAATGGTCTCCTTTTTAATTCTTCAAGCTCCTTAGGAAAAAAAATGTTTAAACCTCACATCTGCATTTGTTTAGAATTGGCAAAAAGCAACTGAATGCTGTAGAATATAAAAATAATACCATAACCTGATGGTTAGAAAATCCTGGGGAGTAATGGAAAGTGTCTGCTTGGAGGAGACAGGCTAAAAATATATTTGGCATCCTCTAAAGAAGGGAAATGTGAGACAACATCATGACACAGCCAGGAGGTTTATCGGCTCAGCAAATGTGTGGCAGTGGGAACTGCTTTCACCCTCTGTCAGGCGGGTCTGGGCTGGGGAACGTCCAGTGATAACTTCTGTCGGGGCTGGTGGATTTTGTAAGTGAATTTATGTTACATTTATCAAAAGAAGTTCTTATGTTTAAGGACAGACTAATGTGGTCATCATAGATTTTACTTATCCCTCAGGAGGAGGAATATTTTAGATCCATTCATTCAGACATCTCTAAGTACTTACTGTGTGTTTGGGATATGCAGTTGAGGAAGCCCTTCTCCTGGGGGACCTCCTGACATAACAGAAAATAGACACAAATGCTCACTCTAGTAGGGTCTGATAAGTGAGCAAACAGCTGTGAGCACGGTGCTGTGGAGAATACAAAGAAGGATTCGGGAAGTCAAAAGAGCTCTAGCAGGGTGAGATTTTGAACTGGGCCCTAGAACAAGAATAGTTCTTCAAGAGAAGCTAGAAACAGGTCTGGAGATCAGAGTGCATTTTTGGTGTGCTCTCAAGTAATTCAGTGTGAGTGGAAAACAGATCGTATCCAGGGGATGGATAAAAAAATAAAGCAAATGAGGTGCTTTGAAAATGGGCCCCTAAAGGGGCCTTGAACACCATGCTAAGGGATTTGGCTCTGATTTTGCAACAGAGGGCAGGCACAAAGGCTGCTTTTGCAAGGCAGTGACACAAGATGAAGAAAAACTAGACCAAGGTTCTTACTCCTTTTCCTGCCACAAACTCTCTGACAATCTAGTGGAACCTTCTGAGAATGTTTTTAACGTCACAAAATAAAATACAAGTAAATATGCAAAGGAAATCTATATTGAGATATAGTTATCAAAAATGTTTAAAATGTTATATGGTCATAGTTGTACTTCTTAAGAAAGCATTAAATAACATGATCCAGCCACAGCTTTAATAACAACTATTTTTGAAGTAGTAATGATCATAAGTGATATCTCAACATCTGCTATAATGTGGTTTGAAAATATCTATGATTCTACTGGTGGCAAACTTTAAAGTCCTGCTGGGATTGGTTGGCAAAATTTATAATCAAAGAAAATACAGCCTTTCAGCTAGAGGGTTGTGAAATCAGGATGTGATTCTCCGCATCTGTGCTTGTGGCCTTTAGGATCAGAACTCGGAACTCAAGGCAACATGGAGGTACTTAAGAGGCTTGATGATGGAATGGGTCAGACGAGAAACAGAAGAGCCCATGAGGTGGAGGGAGCAATGGGTTTGTCTTGGTTTCTCCCACCCTCTGCAGAAGAACTTGTGGCAGTAGAAAGGCTGGCCCGGCAGTTTCGACCAAAGAGGAAGGCAGCTCACATCCTCTAGGTAGCTCTCCTTGTGCTGTCTACTTTCATTTCTTTGTTTTGTTCTATTCTGTTTTGTGGATGCCTGGAATCAAACTTACAATCTTACGCTTGCCAGGCATGTGCTGCACACTGAACTATATCCCCGGCCTTGTTTTCATTTCTTTGTTCAGCTATTTCCTGCCTTCCGTGGAAGGCACCAGGAATCCAGTGGGACAGAAATGTTCCTGCTCACATGGGGCTCACTATCTAGTGGGCAAACATGACAAAACCAGCACAAGTAGGTACCACATTGCTGCATGGGATTCTGTGCAGGGAAGAGAAGGTGTGCCCCTGCTGGCAGGGGCCGGTGAGCTATTGTAGATGACAGTCTGGGAAGGCCTCTCTGAGAAAGGAACACTTGGGTACAGTCAGGGAGCGTGAAGCCAGCGCCTCTTTGGTGCTTAACAGGAATTAGAGAACCAAGAGCACCTTGAGGAAAAGTAGGGACAGGAAAACATGTGAGTCCCCACAGGCTGTGTAGACCATCCTGAGGGCTTGGAAGATTCTTCAAATGCAAGGGGAACTCATGGACTGTTGCAGAGAGACTTGTGATATAGCCCGGTTCATGATTTTAAAAAATTCCTCTGGGGCTGGGCTGTATCTCAGTGGTAGATCACTTGCCTAGTGAGGGCAAGGCTCTGTATTCACTCTCCAGCAATACAAAACAATTTTATTAAGTCATGGCCACTGTGCGAAGAGTATAGAGTGCCAGCATTGAAATCAGGAAGTAAGCAGTGGCTGTGGCTGTAGCTTTCCTTCATGCTGGAGGTGGCGCTGCTTAGGACTAAGGCTGTAGGAGTAAAGAGGGAGGGGGCGATTAAGCTATTCCAGTGGTGGGATGAACAAGATGAAGACCAGCTTGGAGGAGAAAAAGGAGGCGGGAGCCTGCCACTGGTGGATGAGTGTGCACCTCTTCCCAGGCTGCAGAGCCCAGGGGAGGGGCATACTGGGGTGGACGAGGGTGTTTAGTCTGAGGCCCCGTGACTGCCTCATCTGAGAGGCAGGCATGTTAGGTACTAAGTGAGCATTTCTATTGACATGCTAGAGCTTTACAGATAGGTCTGGAGCTGGGATGACATTTACTGCAGTGTTGCAGGCAAGCTCCTTTTGTTAGTGCTTTCCTGGTACCACTCTGCCAGCAAAGTCAGACCCCACCTCTCTGCCACCCCAAATAAGATTTCCCTGATTTACCCTTTGCCCTGCTGACATCCCTGACTGTCACCCTTGACACTAGAACCTCCATCTGGACCTGGGTACACTTTCTGTTGGCTTAAATCAGGCAGCATCTCTACGGTGAGTTGTTCAGAGCACTTCCTTGGAGGTTACCCTGGGAGGTTCTGCAGAGATAGGGGCTTTATATACATAAAGAAGACATTAGACATTCCTTCCAGTGAGGAATGTGTTTATCTTGGTGGGTTTTATAGCATATGTGATTGGGATGTTTACTGATTGTCTCTTAAAAGTGGATGAAAAAAACAGACCCAAGCCCACCACAAGTAAGCATGCTAACCACGCAGAGGAAGGGGTGTTGATGCCGATGGACTGTAAACTGGGACTATGCAAAGAGCAGCTTCATCTGAAAACTTGACCGGTGGCTAAAGAGGGCCAGGATGAATCGTGTCTCAGCCTCAAGCATGAGCCATAGGCTCTTTGCTAAAGATCATGCCTGTTGAGGCAGTAAAGGCTTTCTGCAGGATGTCCCATAATGAGCTGCAAGCTCTTAATGAGAGACAAATGCTATTGTTAAAGTGATAACTTTCAGCATCTAATCTGAAAATGAAGTGGGTCTGCTTGCTCTGCAAAATGAAGGCCCAACTGAGCCTGCCGTTTGCAAGAGACTCACATTTTCAGATGCTCTGCTGCAGGAAAACACTAAATCTTCTGGGAACAGTTTTGCTTTTGTAATTAGGTAAGGATTTTACAAGGGAGGAGCAAGCAGCTGACTCAAGGCTGTAGGGCCAGTAGCTTCCAAAAGCAGAAAAGTACAGACAGCAACAAGGTGAAACTAAGGTGCTTGCTGGAGTTTCCCAAAGGCCTCTGAAAGAAAACAGCATCCTAAGGCCAGAAGTCTCAGCCTCCACCTCTCATAATGGCTGCCTCTAGTGAGGATAACCGCCCAGAACTATCCCCAGCATCAAAGAAAAGTGTCATCCCTCCCTGGTCCTTGTCTTCCAGTTCCTGGAGGCGCCCCATCCAGGGACCGCATGAAGCTGTGTCAGCTCCGATTTTGATGCTGGTAGGAAAGGCTTGGATGCAGCCCTGACCTCCATTCGCAGGCTCAATAGCAGGAGACACCTGACCCGCCAACAGGATGCTGCCCTGCGTCCCGGATCACACCACCAATTCCTGCCTGATTGCTACTTCTGGCTTCCTCTCATAATCCTGAGAGACAGAGGGTTGCTGGGGCAGGAAGAAACCGAGCATGGTCTTCAGGCAGAAAATGCTCTGGATGCCAGAGCCTCAATCTAGCTGCCTTTCAGGGAGGGGGAGGTTGACCTCTGGACTCCCTGTGTCAAACCCATGCAGCATGAAACAAGCCAGTTCATTGTGTTTTTGGATATAAATATTGATTCTGGGTGATGCTAACATTCTGTTCATAAAAGAATGTAGCATACTTCTCCCACACCATATTAGTCTGATGTGTAGTTTGGCCCAGAGAAGCACAGATTGCTGGCTTCTGCAGGGAAATGTGGACATTTAAATGCATGCAGCTCTTGGAAGTCTGAGGAGAGGTCTCAGAATAGCAGCCAGGGCTCATGGCTGTCTCCAGCCCTGCCCTCCTTCCTCCAGTTGCTCCTTCTCCATCTCCATCATCTGCTTATCACTTCAGTATTTCTAATCCCTTGTTATTTTGGAAAATGCTTTCTTGGAATATATAGTTACCTGAGGACCTAGAAATGTGGGGTATTTGCCTTCAGGAGGTGTGGAGAAAGGCTAGCACTTCCAGTTTTCTTCCCCAGGGTAAAGATCTGGGAGGTCTCCTGCTGCTTTCTTTTCCTCTCCACGTGGGCGGGCGGGAGGGAGGGTTGAAGGCTCAGACCAGAGGTGGTCGGTCCAGCATTCCTCCCTGCAAGCCCAAGCCCAAGACTCAACCTGCTGGCTGCTCTGGCCAGACAAATTCCCCGCATTCCATGAGTGTTCTTTTGGGGGAAATCTAATTCCTGGGAGAGCAGAATTCTGGATGTGTCTGCGTGCTCTCTCGAGGGCCAGGGCATCTCACAGAGGCAGATCCCCTGCCAGCATTTCGAAAAAGTGGTGGAGCCCATTTCCAGATGTGTAGGAGGGCAGCCCAGGACAGTGCTGCCAGGAGAACCTGCGCCCTCTGCTGTCTGCCTGGGAAGCACTGCCACGGTGGCCAGAACCCCTGCAGACCTACAAGGGCCAGACCTAGGTGAGAATGAATCCACAGCGGGCGCACTCAGTGAACAGGGCTGCAGCTTCTTGCTGTCTCTACTGTGTGCCTGCATGGTACTGTATTCCACCAGATCCCTTGGTGTTCTGTGACTATGGCTGAGCCAGAAATGACGGATTTACAATAAAACCTTAGCCTCCTGCAGTATCTGCTGGGCCCCATCATCTCTGCCGGTGAACCTGACCAAAGGCCCAGGCAAGACAATGGGGGCAGCGTGCCCAGGAAGCTTCCAGGGACCTGGCTGGCTCCAAGGCTTCCAGCCGAGTGGAAGCTCAGCAGCCCCACTCCGGCATGCTGGCATCTCCAAGGAACTGAGAGCTAACGCAGCCCGGACACTGGTTCAGTCTACAAGCCCAGGCCCAGCCCCCACCCCACTGCTTGCCAAGGACTGCTCAGCAGTAGGCTGCAGTGTGCTTGCTGCTGCAAGAGCCATGCAGTGTGCATGTGCCTGTGTGTGCGCGCACGCGCGTGAGTGTGCCTGCTGGTGAAAGGCCAGGTCAGGGAGAAGGCTGCTGAATCAAACTTCTTGAACAACCTTTCAGTTTTGCAAAAGGAAAAAAAAAAAATAAGACAATCAGTTTTTGTTTCAGGGAAGGCTTTTATTTATTTATTTATTTATTTATTTATTTTTAGCCAACTGATCTCTGCTGCGAGAAGAGAAAACCCAATCCACCAAACAGCGCGTTAACAATACAATGCCCTTCTCTCTCTGGGACCAATTTCTAGACTGAACAGTAGTCCTGACAAGGTCAACAAGCTGGAGCTGTGAGCGGAAGATCTTTATCTAGGTGGGAAATAGGAAAATCATTTGACTGATAAAAGGAAATACAATAAATAGCATCTAAATTCCTGACTGCATTCCCCCGAGCCCCTCCTCTGCCAGAGAAAGTGCCCGTGGAGGAATCCGTGTGCTGCTCCAGCATGTTTAAAAATAGCACCGCGCACAGCCCTTTCTTACCTTCCAGAAAGACTTCATTACCAGAGCCTGAGCCACCAGCCTGCAGAGCTGCTGCTGGCTCTTTCTTCCCCCTGCACTGAGTTTTTCTTTTTTGGAAGCAGGAAGGCAGCGTGTGATGCATTTTACTCACAGGCCAGCTCTTGCTTAGCTAGTTTCAATCTGAGCACGTCTGGAGTGCACAGTGAAAGTCCATTGTATTTAATGGGGTGTTAACGCTGTTCATTCTCTGGGACTTGTGCCGTAATTTTACACTCTGCAAAACTAGCAACTTCAGCCTGAAGTGGTATGGCTCCCCCAATTCCTACCCTAGAGGGCCAAGGTCCCCAAACCCTGCCGGCAGCATTTCTTTAGCTCCAGCAGCCCTCAAAGGCCTGTGTGTGGGGTTTCTGGAGCACACCACTTGCTTTCTGCCACCTGTCTGCATTGGCGTGGCCTGAGCTATGTCTCTTCATCTCTTGCAAATGTACCTGCTAAACGGAGCTTTTAATCTGCCTCAGGTACCTGGAAAGGCTGTTGGCACACAAGAATCTCAGTGGCAAGACATCCCTCTGGGGCCTGCAAGGACATTTGTCCTCCATGTCACCTCAAAACTATCATCCCTTGACTTTCATCTTTCCATGGAACCTTAGGGATTTGGGTTGAGCTGTGAGTTCCACCACTGTGCTGGTTGGCATTCTACTAAGAGAGCATGTTCTCAGTTTCTGCTTAGTCACAGGCCTAACCCTACACAGTGCTCAATACGTAAGTGACTAGACAATCACTTTGAGCCCTGAATCCTGTATCTCAATCTAAATAAATAAATAAATAAATAAATAAATAAATAGTGTGCTGTTCCAATAAATTATGGCTTCCATTATTCACACCTGATCAAAAAACTTGACTCAGGGACCTTTCCAGGTCCACTCAGAACACCCCCTCACTGGAACATTCCCTGTGCCTGGCCACCCTTCCTCAGGGCCAGCTTTGCCTTCTTCTGTCCACAGCCCAAATCTGTGCCCTACCCCTCCCTCTGCAGAGTTCCTGATCTCGATTTCCAGCTCTCTTGGGCCTTCCCCATCTGGAATCCTGCAAAGCTCTCAACTCAGTTTGTCCAAAATTAAACACATATTCTCTCAAATGCACATCTCTGGTATCTTTGAGTCAGTGAAGAGCTCCGTGGCCCACCTGATGGCTTGTGTTTAGATGTCCCCCCAAAGCTTCATGTGGTCATAGGTGGGGCTTTTTCAGAGGTGGCTGAATCTAGAGTGTGTGATGCTGAGGTTGATTGATGGTGTGATGCTAAGATCAAGGGCACTAGGATTGAGGGTGCAAGTGCTACTCGCCCTTAAACCTACAGGTAGTATGGATAAGGTATAAGGGACACGAAGAGCTGTGGTTGCCCTTTATTTGCTTGTTTTTGCTACCTTCTGTGTGACATGAACTGTTTCTCCCCTGCAATGCCCCGTCTGCCATCCACTCTGCCTTGGAGCCAGCCAGCAATAGACTGAAATCTTGTGATGCTTTTCCCGATCCTCAGACACAAACTTTGTAGCCCCAGCATCTCTTTTGCCAATACCACTTGTTATCTGTGCCCATGTTGTGCTGTGTCTGTTGGAGTGCATTTTTACCAGCTTTATCTCTTGCCGTCTTTGGGTCCTCAAAGCCTGGCACTGAGCCTGGGTACAGTGGGCACTCAGTAGAAGTTTGCTGAGTTTATTTCCATCCCTGATCCTTCCCTATGACTAATGTGTCATTTCAGCTGCCTTGCAGTCTAGAAAGTCTCTGAAGAGTAGCTGATGTCACCTCTGTTCCCTCTGACTCCCACACACTCTTCCCCATGGAAGCTGCTCTTGGCTCAGTCACCAGAGTCCCCACCCTCTCTTTTCCTCCTCTTCCTCCCAGGACACAGCCTCGTCAGGCTCTGTCACCTCCCCCTCTCCAAAGTGACTCTGTCTTCCTAGCCCCTGAGATCGAAACCTGATGGGCTCTCCTGGTACTTGGACTTTCCTGCTTTTCCATTTGATCCTGGGAGTGGAGCACTCCAGGGCTCTGTCTTTGACTCCTTTCTCCTGCATGGACTAATCTGTTACTGCCAGTTAAAAACCATCATGATCTTCAGCTCTCAGCTCTAGACTCAAGTATTAATGACTGGCTTGACTTAGATGAATGATCAATATCTCTGGCTGAAAAGCCTAACCACTAACTGACAAATTCACCCCCACCTTCACCTTTCCCAGTCCTCCCCTTTCAGTACAAGATACAACCAGAGCCAGGTATGATGGCTCATACCTGTAATTGCAGCACTCAGGAGGCTGAGGCAGGAGGATTCCAGCCAAGTCCAAGGCCAGACTGGACTACATGGCAAGATCCTGTCTCAAAAACAAAAACTCAACAAAACAAAAACCACAACTATTACAGAATGGAGTGCGTCCTGGGATCTTGAGAGCCACTCTTGGAGAGGAAATGTCTTGGAGGAGGGGTATAATCTGGGGATTGCTAAATCTCATGGATTCAAACATCTGAATTTGGTTTGGAAAAAGACTAGATTTTTTTTTTTTTTCAGTGCAGGAGTTGGAGCCCAGGCCTTGCACATACTAGGCAAGCACTCACCCCTGAGCTAAAGCTTAGCCCCCAGAGAACCAGATTCCTTTTTTTTTTTTTTTTAATCTAACTCACAGCCTCATGCTTACTAAGCAAGCACTTGAGCCACTGAACTAAATCCCTGGCCCAAGAACCGGATTCTTGAAGCTGGCATTCAGTGCCCTGTAGGACATGACCCCAGATCAGAAATGAGCAGACTATGATCCTTGAGTCCAATCTGGCCACCACATTTTTACACAGCCTATAAGCAAAGACTGGTTCTTATATTTTTAAATGATTGAAAAACTCAAAAAAATATTTTATGACACATGCAAATGATATGAAATTCAACTTTCAGTGTCTGTAAATAGAGTTACATGGGATGTGGCCACATTGTACTTCTTGCTCTAAGCTTCTCGGCCACGGCACAAGACAAAAAGCTGGAACAGAGAATTTAGGACCTGCAGATCGAACAGTGTTGGCCCTTTGGCTTTCTACAGACAAGTGATGCACTGCTTGAAGTGAGTTCGTAAACAGTATAGGAACCCAAGCAGCCAAATTGATAAATTTGGAATCTAATTAGCTGAGCTCCGCAACCACTCGCGTGGACCCCTATTTCAGAGTCCTACCAAATGGCACTGAACTGGAAAGTTACAAAGCTTTTAAAACAGAGAACCACAAAAAGACATCCTGTTGGAAACAATTTAGCTAGAATCTTACAATTTTTGACACCTGTATCCTACTTCTTTGTTGAGCATATTAGTTTTTCTCCTGTGGGTGCAGCTCATTCTGCTTTTCTCTTGGGACTTGTACCCTGAGTAATTTTCCATTTTCCTGGGTCAAATACAGGGCACTAGTTAAATGCAGGGCTCAAGATGGCATCAGTTATGCCAAGCTACAACACTGCTCTGAACCAGTTGCCCAGCCCAGTTTCTCAGTTACCCTGAGAAATTCTACTTGGCACACAATCATCTCTGTTCTATCTGAGCTCTACCTGGCTCCACACTTACCATCCAGCATATTCTAGAACCTCCCATCACTATTCCACCCCAGCATTTCTCATTCTTCTCTCCACCCCTCTGGTAAGATCTCAGTAGCTGGGCTTCCCTCTAGGTCCTTGGGCTGATGGCTGACTTCTAGTACCTACATCACGTGTTATTGCCAGATTGGGAGCAATATGAGAATAGGGACAGTGTCTTGTGTCCCATCCTGGGGTACATCATCTTGTATCACTCGGCTCAGCACAATGCCCAGCCACATCACACACACAAAGAGATGACATTCCCCAGTTACATCTGAGAAAGCACTGTCCCCTTGCATTATTGACCTGAGTGTCCTCTTTTATGAGAGATGCTGTTTGTTCAGGCTCCCTCTAGTTTATCCCTGGGACGAGGCATAGAATGGGGACTTTCAAGCACCTGCGTGGGCTTAGTGGGTAGTTTGCTGTTCTACCTGTCCTTCTTCAGTTTTGTTATCTGTAAAATATCTGCTTGAGCAGCAGAGTCCCTAAAGTCCTCTTCAGCTCCAAAGCCTAAGGACTGCGTCCTTCCTGTGAATCTTTGGGGAGGTAACAATTCCAAACTTTGCCTGCCCAGCCAGCCCTCCCAGAGCAGTCACAGGTGCTCCCTAGTCCTTGTGGACAGGAAGTGGCATCTCTGTGTGGCACATGGGAAAAGGAGACCCAAAGAGAATAAATGGCTCTCCCAGACAGGGACAGGCCATCACAGGGCTCCAAGCACCCTCACACCATGGCTCTGGGATCAGAATACAAGCTTCGAGGAGGCCCCCACCTGGCGATGTTGGTGAAACTGACATCTGGGCTGAACTGACTCTGCATTTCTCACAAGCATCTATGTCACATGAGAGCTGCTGCTGGCTTCTGGACCCCACTCTGATGGCCAGGTAATGTTCAGCTAGTTCAGCTGTGCATGGAAGCCCCACCAAGCACACCATTCAAAAGCAGCAGAGAAAATGCAGGCATGTGGGTCTTTGGACTCAGAGTCCTCAGTAACCTCATTGTCAAGCCAGGACTTTGAGGAGGGCACCTCCTCATGGAGATCTGTGTTCCTGGGGTCCTAGAAGAGGCTTGGTTAGGGCAGATTCACTAAGGAGAAACTAGTCCTACCCTGCTGGCCATGCACCCTCCGTGGGCCCTTTGGTGTGGACATGGGGGCTTCTGGGTAGGGTGAGAACCGAGCCTGGCAGGAACCTGGGTCCTGGGAGGAAGAAGACAGGCAGGGGGCCCTTAGACAGCCCAGCTGTCTTCCTCACAGGTGCTGAGAAGCGGGACAGTGCTTACAAGGAGAGATCAGGAGCTGCAGCCTGGGAGGCCTAATTCCCTCTCCTTCCAGCTGCAGCTGGGCTGGCTCAGGGCCCACTTCTGTCTGCTTGGAACAGCCTGGCATTTTGTAAGCAGCACGGGTGCCTTTAGCCTCTCCAGGGTGGTTGCCCGAAGGTGCAGGTGCTCCCCACAGGACTGGAGTCTCCCTCAGGGATCAACCCAACGCCACACACTGTGGGTGCTCTGTACACTGCTGTGGAGCACAGTGCAGATGCCAGGTCCTGCTGGGCCTGCAGAAGGTATGGGGGGGTGCTTTGTTGGGAAGCAGGATGGAGGTGGGGAGGTGCTGGCCATCAAAGAGCTGAGCTTCCTAGACAAAGAAGGCAGGAATGAGCGGCAGGCTGGCCGGCCGGGACTGTGGCATAAGGGCTGGCTGGGCAGGCTCTGCTGCAGGCAGGTTCTGCATTCTCTGGGTCTCTGTTGGGGGGTGGGGGGTAAAGCATCCCTGCTGGGTAACTGGGTTTAAAGTGTCCTTGGGGCTGGCACCATGTATGTGAGTTGACCTCTGATGCTGGGGTGCTGGACCTCTGATGCAGGGATGCGAGATCCTGCTTACCCACCAAGTCCTGGGTCGACCATGATCTAAGGCCTCACCTCCTGGCCCTCGTCTTCCCTGAGGACAGCAGGAGAGTTGGATTGGATCCCACAAGCATCCCCTGACTTAGGCTGTGCTCCAAGATGCTGCCATCATGGCCTGAGTTGGGAAGTTCCTCCGAAATCCACCTTCATCACAACACCAAAGCAGGCATGGCGGGGGACATCTTCCCTAGACACAGCCTGCAGGCCAGGGCTTCAGGGCAGCTAGCTCTGTGTATCGCTAGAGGCCCAGCAGGGTAAAGCAAGACACGGGGGAGAGGTCACACCTGGGCAATGTGGTAACCAGCAAGCTTGATCACAGGGCCCTGCCTCCCCCTCTATTCCCACATCCCAGGTCCTAAAGCCAGAGAACGGCAGGACACACCACATCCTCACCAGAAAGCTCCTGCTCCTTTCACAATCAAAAAAAGATTCAGCTGGATTCACCAGCTGAAAAAGTGCAAGAGAAATGGGTGTAGACCAGGCTGTGAGCCAGGGGCAGGGAGGCAGAAGGTGTGGCTGTGGGGACCCTTGTCCAGAGAGGGCAGCTGGAGCCAGCCCCATAGCCTGGTGCTGGACATCTTCCAGCCCTGCGACTCCCTTTGGAACAGACCACGCAGCTACTGTTTCCAAAATCCACCTTCCATCACGGAGTCCCACTTGTCCTGGAACAGCTCTCTGGGAAGGGAGCGGTACCAGGACAGGCCCTCCTTCCTTCTGATGTTTCTCCATGGGGTGGGTTCTGCGCCTCCTAGGACTGGAAGAATCAGTAGGAGCCAACATGCAGGGATCCCTGGTTAAGTCTGAATGTCACATAAGCCCTGTCTGTGCTGATGGTCTTTTGGTATAAGCAAGTCCCGGGCAATGTTTGTTCATCTGAAGTTCAGCTTGAACTGGGCATCACATATTTTATCTGGCAGCCTCCCCAACTCCACCCATCCTAGCTCATTTCTCTCTTAGTTGAGGCTTCCCTGACACAGAGCCTGAGTCATTTACGAGGAAGCCGAGAGGGAAAAGACAGCAGAGGAATAGGGAAGTGGCATAGGAGGCAGAGAAAGACACAAGCAAGGGTGTGGCATGACACATCACACAAGGGTGGCTTTGGCCTGCTGCTGGGGATCTCTGTCTCTGATACTTCAGAGTTATCTTGCCAGGAACAAAAGGGTATCAGCCACGGGGGCATCCATGCCCAGGCACTTCCTGTTTGGGGTGGGATGGGCAGCTTGTTCCCCCAACAGAGGGGAGCAGTGGTGAGGGGTGAGCAAAGGCCAAGGGATGAGGGGGGAATGCATGGGAAACACATTGGGCATAGGTCAGGGGTGGAGGTTCCACTTTGGGCATCACCCCCAAGAGTACCTCTATGAGTCAGTGTTCCTCTAGAAAGCCAGCAACACACTGTGCTCTGGCCTAGCCCACGGTCTCCAGTGCGAGGCTATTTCTGTCGCCTGATAGTAACAATAAGCTCATTGTGCACGCTTCCTGGCTGGTCCCCTCGTGTGGCTGGGAGGAGACGGGGTACGTCCAAGGATGAAGAATCAGCCAAGAATCAAGGCGAAACCATGGAGCTAAGTCAGGCAGGAAAGACCCCGACTTCCAGGCCATGGCCTGGCCATGGCATGGCCACCTCTACCTCACTAAAGCCCCTTCTTGCCAAAGGGGCAAGTTCTGCTCTGCACAGCCACCCAGAGAGCTAAGGGGCCTAAGCCTCCCAAAGTCACCTGCACATAGCAGACTCCCTGTCACCCGCTGTGTGCCAGACGTTGCACTATGGCCCTTTCCATGGCTTCATTTCCCCTGTGCCAGCCTGTGCACTGTGTCCCCATGAAGGAGCTGCTATGAGCTGGGGGTCAGTGGAACTGAGGGGCTAATCCTACAGTCTGGGCTGGTGGAGGGCAGCATCCCACTCAAGCCAGCCTCTGAGCCACTGCTGGGGGTCTTTCTGCTCCTTTGAGACCTCGTACCTATGAGTCCATGCTGGAGCAGTGAGAAATGGTGGCACCAACCCTCGACCAGATGTGTCCCTGGACAGGCTGTGTATGTACTGTGGCACCAGCCAATCAGGGCACAAGCCAAATGAAAAGTTGAGAGAAGCGATCCATCTTTTAAAATCATTGCATAGCCAGAACACTGCAGGACTCCCTGCTGTCACTGTTTGGCTCAGGGTGGCTCTGCTTTGATTTGCATGTGCTGAGGGGAAGGACCTGGTTCCTTTCCAGGCCTGAGCCCTTAAATCAAGGTCTGTGTGTGGCCCTGCCCAGACCCAGGTCACAGACAAGACAGAGGGGAAGCTACCCACCCTTCATGGCCCTCACAGTGCAGCAAAGTCAAACTCTGAGCCTTTACCTGCCGAGTCCTGGATTCCCACCTGTGCTTGGGGACCTTACCCACCTGTAGGTGCTGTGCACATCATCCTGATGAACACGGTCACTTGGCCAGGGCAAGCAATGGCAGCCATTGGCCACCTCTGGTTGTCGGCCACCTCCCTCCGTGACTCAGTGGGGCCGTTCCCTTCTGAATGTGTGTGACACTGGCTGGGCCTCCTGAGACTTCTGACTCATCACTGAGGGTGACGTGGCAGCGCTCTGGGCTGTGGGCCACAGTGCTGTGAACTGGATCCATCTTGGTCCTCACAGAGCCGCGGGGCTCACATCCTTCTGAGTCCTGGCTTCCATATGGTCCTCACCCCCTTGCTCTTTTGTTGAGTATGTGCCCCGCCCACCCTGCCCCTTCCACCAGACCCTGTCCCAGGAAATCTCTTCTCAGATATCCACATGGGGGCCCCCTCAGATCTGCCCTCTGCTGGGACATGGCTTCCCCAGCAACCCTTTCCTGTCTGACATCCCAACGCCCCCCCACAGAAAAAGCAACACAAGGCCAGGCCCAAATTGGGCTCCTTCCCTTACCAACCAAGGAGCTCAAGTAAGCATCTCCCCTCCCTCAGCCTCAGTTTCCCAGGCCATACACTGAGAGAACTAGAACACAATAATGCAAGTGGCCTGTACGTAATTAAAATCAAATATATTGTTCCCCTAAGCAATCTCATCCTCCCTTTCTTTCTTCTGTTTGCTTTATTAATGCTTGTTAAGGTCAATCCTTCCAGAGACAGGTATGAAGACCGAAGTGCTGCCCTCAAGAGCGCTAGGAGGGAAAAGAGAAAATTCTGTACTCTGAAGAGAGCGGCGTCTGGACCGGGTTTCCAGTGAGGGTGGGGTGGTAGGAAGGGGTCATCTGAGTCAGCGAAGCTCTGTGCCTCACTTCATATTCACAATTTTGTATCATTTTTTTCTCAAAGAGCTTCCCAAATTATCTGAGCTTCAGGCCTCTCAAACCTGAATATATCAAACAGCCTATTGAAAGCCTGTCTGGAAGATTCTACCTGACTTTCTACCATCCTTGTCTGCCTGATTTCCCTCACTCCAGGGTCTTGTTCTGTGCATGCTGGCCCTGGGCAGACAGCAGGCATTCAGGGCTTTAGCTCCTAGCCCAGGACATGGCCCTGTGTCCCTAGATAGGCTGTTTGCTCCCTGAGGGAGAGATTCCTCCAGATGCCTCCGAGGCCCTGGGCACAGCAGGCCTCCCTGAGTGCTCATCCCCGAGGACCCTGGGCTGGGAGGAGGCTGGGCACTGTGCTTGGCCTGGCTGCCTGGGGTGGCTGAGGCCTGGTGGTCGAGCTTGGCCGGGGCCTGTTTGCTGTCCCTCTTATGTGTATTATGGCAGTGGAGAGGGCTGGAAGCCACACTGGCAGGCAAACCCTTTCCTAGCTGTGTGGCCAGGATAAAAGGTGAACTTCTAAAGCATTTGGACATACAAAATGCACCCTAAACGTACTGAGGTGTGCCCAACTAAAAGTGTCTGTGCCTATTACCAGTCTCCTCCACTTGGTAGCCTGATCTCCACTGATAGCCTGGGGGCACCCCCTTAGCATGTCTGAGGGACACCCAAGGCCACTGCATTCTGTGCAGGCCAGCCAAAGTCTCTGGGCAGAGTTCAAGTGCTGGAGGGGCCCAGCACAGCATGGTCACTTCCAGCCCCCTACTATCGACAGCTCTGGTGGTGGCCAGCCTTGGATGAGCAGACTGGCTGCACAGATCTGGGCATCTCAAGCCAGGGCGGACCTGGAGCATCCCAGGAACATGGGAGCAGAGGAGAGTCACAGCCTGGTCTGTCAAACGCAAACACATGACATGGGGCAGAATTGCAGTGCTATGCTCACCTGCTTCTGAATAACTGAATAATCTGGTCAAAAGCCACTAGAAAACCCCTCCACCAACACTTGAGGTCTGTAGGGGGCTGGATGGAGCATCGAGGTGGCCAGGAAAGGATGGCAGCCACTGAGGTCAGGAGCCTGGCCACATTCAGACACTGAGCAGAGGGTAAATGCAGTGGGGTGAGGTATAACTAGGTTTGTTACTGTCAGGGAAGGAGCTGCACATACAAAAAGAGAGAAACCCATCCTGCGGGGATGGGTTGAAAACAGAGGTGTAGATGTGAATTTAAGACTTTCAGTATATCAGTCTAGAAACAGATACACATAGACACACATACACACTCACACTCTCAGGTGTTGATCACCTAGGGCTAAGAACAGTAAGCCTCCAAGAGCAAACCCAAACCTAGATCTGCTGCTAACTAAACCATCTCCATAGGAATCGCTGGGGAAACAGCTGGTTTAGAGCTGGGCAAGGAGAGAATAATGTTTGTAAAACCTTGTTTCAGACAGAAAGTGCTCAAAGGAGGAAAGGATATATAAAAATAAATAAATGTCAAAGGCCGTAAGATACTATTCAAAATATATAAAGAACTTCTGCATTCGGCAACAACAGAAAAATCCAACATCCAGCCCAATCAACATATAAGCAAATGACCTGAATAGACATCTTCAAAGAAGATATATAGATGTCAAGAAAGCCCAAGAAAAATGCCCAGTACTGGTAACCATTAGAGAAATGCAAAACCAAGCCGCAGTGAGACACCGCCTTGTACCTACTGGGACAGACACAGTCAGAAAATAATAGCATTAGTGAGGACGTGGAGAAACTGGAACTCTGGGTGTTGTTGGTGCAAATGTGAAGTGGTACATCTGGTGCGGAAAACAGCGTGGCAAGTCCTCCAAACATTAACAGGAGAGCCAGCGTGGTGGTGCACGTGTGTAACTCCAGCACTCTAGTAGGCTGAGGCAAAAGCATGAAAAGTTTGAGCCCAGCCCAAGCAATTTAGTGACCTCTTAAGACTCTGTCTCAAAATAAAAAGGAAAAAAAGAACTAGGATGTAGCTTCGTGTGAAGACCCTGGGATCAGTCCCCAGTACTGAAACGAAAATTAGAAGACCATGGCATAGTTCAAGGTAGAGCACATGCCTAGTACATGTGAGGGCCTGAGTTAGATCCCTAGCACTGCAAATAAAAAGAAAATTAAAAGTTGAATTACCATGTGATCTACCAATTTCCCTTTTGGGTATATATCCAAAATCATTGAAAGCAGGGACTCAGATTTTTTCAGTATTAGAAATTAAGTAACCTAAAGCTTCACCCAGCTTAGGCAAGTGCTCTACTCTGGGCTTCGCCCCCAGTCAAAAGGACTGGGCTTCGGCTCAGGGAAAGGTGCTTGCCTAGTATGCAGGAGCCCCTGGGTTCATTCTCAGTACTGTTAAAAAAAAAAAAAAAAAAAAAAAAAAAGTTACTGAGAAGGAAGAAGCATGGAGGGAAGGACTGTGTGAACTGGAATGAGGTTGCTGAGTCTGGAGTGTGGAGAATCCTGAGGGCGTGGGAAGAGCCATCCCGGACCCAGGCCTCTGTAAGGAGTTTGGATTGTTTTCCTTGTAAGGCATTGAATTTTCCCCCAGCAAACATGGAAAGCTGTAGAGGGGTCTCTGCAGGATGTGACATCATCACAGTACATTCCTGAGTCCTCTCTAGCTGCCGGGCTCTCAGTTCAGGAAGGCAGGAAAAGAGTGGGCTGAGCAGGCAGGAAACTGCTATGGTCCCAGCCAGGGGTGACAGTGGCTTGGTTCAGCACAATGGTTGTAGAGATGAGCACAATGGGAAGGTGGGTTTTGTTTTTTGGGACAGGGTCTTGTTATGTACCTGAGGATGACCTTGAACTTGTGATCTTCCTGCCTCAGCCTCCCAGTGGTGGGATTACAAATTTACAAACTGGGACTACACCACTCCAGGGCATAACAAACAGGTTTGCAGAGCGACTGGTTGATTAGCACAACCTGCCTCTGTCTGCCTTTGACCTCATACCCACATATGGGGGACACAGAGCTATGGGCTTTTGGATAACTGAAACCTTCCTAGAGAAGGGTGTGATGAAATCCTAGCACTCTAGGAGGTTGAGACAGGAGGATCACAAGTTCTAGCTCAGCCTGGGCAGTTTACTGATTTAGCAAAGCTCTGTCCAAAAATAAAAAACAATTTAAAAGGGCTGGGACTGTAGCTCAGTGCAAAGTCCTTGAATTCAATCTCCAGCCAGCATCAAAACACCAAAAAATTGTCCTGACCCAGATGGTCTTTTCTGCTAGTGCCTGAAACCCCAGCTCTGGCTGCTCTGAGGTTTCACTGCAGAGTTTATTAATTACTAAATTACTAATTTCCCGGGAGTGAGTGCGGTCATCTGCTCTGACTGTGTCCCCTCGGAGCTATCATGCCCAGGTCAGAACCTGCACCAAGTCAGACAATCAAGTCCACAGAGGCACAGAACGGCCCAGGCCTGTGTGTCTGCTATCAGTCACCTGGGAGGAGAGGGACCCATGGGCACCTCTGGGTCCCTGAGCTGCGGGGCTCCTGAAACGGAGGAGGGCAACCAGCGTGTAGGCCCCATCGCAGCAGGCTGCAGCGGGCAGGGTGAGTGGTGGGTCAGGGATCGAGCTCCTCCCAATCCGCTCTGAAGACTGAGCCAATTTGCGCCTGCCTGCTGCAGTCCTCCCAGGAGGGATTCTGGGGCTTTGTGTAAGGGGATTAAGGTGTTAGCCTCGAAGCAGGAAGGGCACTCAGGCACAGTCCTGTGGCCACTTTCCCATGTGACTGTGCGGCCACGTGGGTGGCTGACAGCCCTGACTCCCAGGCAGCCCCTTGGAGGAGAGACCCAGGAGGTAGGGACAGGAGGAGATATTACAGACACATTGCACCAGGCAGGAGCCACAGGAACTGGATCTTGGCATCCAGGGAGGACCAGTCACACTGCCATTTCACAGCAGGTGCCCACATTCCAGGAGGGCACATCTGCCAACGGTCACACAGCCAGAGAGCAGCACAGTGGAGCCCAGAACTCAGCCCTGGCCTGGGGCCCATCCTGAGCACTCAAGCTGAGCCGGGCTGTGACAAGGCCTCCTGGTTCCCTCTCAAGCCCCAGGGGTCTTGCATGGGGGCAACAACTGAGAAGGAGCCCTGTCCTGCACAGGGATGCGTGAGTGCCAGGCAGATCTCTGCGCAAGAGGGATCCCACAGCGGCCAGATATGGGGAGGAAGGTGCTCCGCAGGGCGGCCTTCCCCTCCACACAGCTGAGCAGAGACCGGGAGGAGACTGGAGTGGGCGCAGGCGGGGTTGACCCGAGAGCCCCAGTGCCAGCCCAGGCCCAGCTCATCACCTGCGGGCCAGCTCCTGCATGGCTGGCCTGCAGGCCTCAGACTCCCTGGGACCCCATGGCTCGTGGAGGGGAGGAAGAGTGGGACTGAGCGCCCGTGGGCACCTCCCAATGGCCTCGAGTCCGTTTCCTCTTCTGGTGGTAGCGAATCACTGTGGGCCACTCCCCAGGGTCCAACCATCAGCGTGTGAGAAGGACCTTAGAAAGCAGGTGACATGCTGGGTCCACAGTGCAGGGGAAACAGGGAGGCCAGGCAAGCCCTGAGCTGAGACAGTACCATTTCCTACTGCAGTCTGGCCCTCAGCACTTCCTAGCTCCAAGCAGAGATTCTCTCAGATCACACTGGGGCAGGACAGCAGCTGGCTAGTCCTGTCCCTTGGGCCCCAGGCCAGCCCAGACAGGCTTGTAAGGAATCTGCGCTGTCCAGGGCTGCTCCCCAAATGCTGTCCAGGCTGGGCCCTGGGGTGCTGGGCCCCCAAGGCTTTCTGTTTACTTTCTGCCCGGTGTCTGCATGCCTGCGGTTTCCACACTCAGAGTGCTAGCAGCCTGTGGGAAAGTCAGGCTTGTCCTCCAAGTGTGGAACCGGCAGCAGGGTCCCCACATTCCCACGACAGGGGCACTGCCCTTGCCTGTGCTGGGTCCCCCGGCTGCGAGCCAAGACAACTTTCCAGTCCAGACTCCTCTCCTATCACAGATGGAAATGGAGCAGAGAGGCAGGAGTTGGCTCTGCTGGGCCTGGAATGTGACTGCCTGGTCCCCACTTAGTGCTGTCTGGGCCTGAGCCCCTCATGCTTTTGGGATTCTGGGAACTCTTGGAATGCTCATCTTGGAATGTGTGGAAGGGACCCAGGCAATGGGCGAGAGAGGCGGGGAGGGGCTGCCAGCTCTAATCCTCCCTGGGGCTGGGGAGCACCGGGCCCTGAGAACCTAACCCCTGGCTCTGCTCTGGAGGGGCTGAGAACCAGAACTGGCAGCAAGCTCCGGCCCTCTGCCTCTGCCTCCCTGGCTCCCCACACCGTGCCTCAGTTTCTTAGTCTGACAAGTGGACTCATAGAGCTCCAGCCTCCCAGAAAATGACAGCTGAGGTGCTGGGTAAAGCACAAAGATGACTCGGGGCCACACAGGGGGCAGGAGAGGAGAGCTCCAGGCAGGGCACCATGGTCCATGATGGTCCTGCTCACAGATCCATGTCACAGGGAGACACTGGTTCTTACTGACCCCCAGGACGAGGAACACAGATCTGGTCTTCTGAGGGACCCTGGAGGGAAACTCGGGGCCCGGGAGGATGAGGGGCAGAGGGGGCATCATCCATGTCTTCGGCCTCTCTGCCCCAGGGGCAGCTATGGAGAACAAGGGGAAGAAGAAGCCATCTCCAGCTGGAGGAGATGTCCCTGCTGCTGTGTCCCTGGTCAACATGGCCCCTGTCCCTGCCACCTGCCTCTTTAATCCCTTTAACACCTCTCCAGCCTTGTTTTAATACTTTTCCCAGGGCCTCTGTGATAGGCAAGACAAAGGCACTGGAGTTCCAGTCTCAAAGCCCCAGGCTCCTCCCTGGGAGGGGGCAAGCTTCAAGGTCACACCAACCTTGAACCTGACTGCCTCCCAAGCGCACTGCGCTCCACCGCATCAGGAAGCTGTTAAAAGCACCGTCTGGTTGGCTGCCTCTGCAGCTCGGGGTCAGCAGGCAGGAAGGGCAGGCTCAGCCCTAGGGGCCCAAGTCCCAGGTTCCCACCATCCATCTTCACTCAAGGGAAGAGCCAGGCGGGGCAGGTCGTGCACTGCCATTTTGCCTCGGGAGGATGCCCCCTGCAGTTGTGCTGTGGGGAGCCTGTATGGCCGTGGTGGAGCTCCACCAAGCCAGGCGTCCGCCACGGTGCTTAGGTAATTAATGCCATAGCTGTCCCAGAAAAGGAGGGCTGTTATTAACCCCATGTTGGAATTAAGGAAAATGAGGCGCAGAGAGGTCGAGTGATATATTCCAGACTACACAGCTGATGAGTGGCAGGGCCAGGATGGGACCAGGAACACTGGCCCTGTGTGTCTAGAGCCCTGCGTGTCCACTCCCTTGGAGGGGACAAGGCTGTGCTCTTTCTGTGCCATTGTCCCTGAAACCCCAAGAGATAAAAGAACCAGGACTGGGGAAGACCAAGCCGCCTCCCTAGGGACGCAGCCAGCACATGCAGGAGGAGCCCCAACCCCAGACCTCACTGCTGCAGTCCTACTGCAGGGTCACCAGTGTCCACTGCCTGTCCTGCCCAGTGACATGTGGCCCAGCTGCAAGTGGCAGCCCCTGGGCTGAACCTGCCCTCTATGCATGGCACAGGACTTGGCTTGCCAAGGTTCCCAGAGCTCTGGTCTTGATTAGTTATGTGGCCATGGCTCCCCAGCACTGGCAGGGCTCTGGCCAGGCCCTGGGCCTTTATGGACTCCCAGTAGATCGGCTGCAGGCTGCCACAGTGGCCCTGGTGGCTACCTCGGGCTTTATCTGCCTATAAATGGATTTTTATTCCTCAGGACTGGCAGTGTAAAAGACCTGCAGCTGCCACTTCCAGGTTGGAGGCCCTGACTTCCCCTTTACCCAGC
This sequence comes from Dolichotis patagonum, assembly GCA_004027295.1. Lineage (NCBI taxonomy): Eukaryota > Metazoa > Chordata > Mammalia > Rodentia > Caviidae > Dolichotis > Dolichotis patagonum. Next base: position 23,127 of record PVJX010010235.1, read on the forward strand.
CCAGCCAGCTCTCTCTCACAGACAGTTAAGGGGAGGAGCCACTCTGGAAGGAGGCTGAAACTCCCCAATTTGAGACCTTCAAGTTAACCTGGAGGCCAGGTTTCAATGGCCACCTCAGCACAAGGCCTACACTCTTGCTCTGGTCTTCTTTCTCCCTGCTCCAGCCAAGGCCCTCCTGCTTGCCTTGTGTGCCCCAGGGCTTTTGCACTGGAGACCCTGCTGCTGAAGCCCTCAAGAGGCTTTTGTTGGCTTTGCTCTGCATGACTCTCTCCCCAGCACAAAGCAGTGTGGTGTACAGCACCCTCTGCAGGGGGATTGGTCTCAGCGCATCTCAAAGCACCCTCACTCTCTGAACCAAGGACAGCAGCGCCAGCCCAGGAGCCATAGGACTTGCCAACAGGGTGACAACACTGGGCACATGCTGTGAGCCTGGCCTCGCACTGAGGTCCCTCACAGTCCCAGGAGCCTCCTGTCCACCCAGGCCTGGCTCCACCCCTCAGGCCTGCATGGGGGTGAGAGGGCAGACCCTGGGGCCGGAGCTCCTGGTTGTGAGTGGCTCAGGTCTGCAGTCCCTCCCTGTAAGACACTGAGCAGAGCTGCACCTTCTCCACAAGGAGGCCCCCGAATCCACCTCCCTCAGGGTGCGTCAGTGAGGGGCTGGAGCCAGGCTGGCTCTGCCCCGCTGCTGCACTCTGTGCGCTAACAGCTTGCTGCCTTGTTGCTCTGCATTGGCATCCTGTGAGACCAGGACGACCCCTGCCCTGACCTCACCGCAGGGCTACCTCTCGTGCTGCCTCCTCACCACAGTCACCACCAAGTGGGGACAACTGTCCCCAGCCCCATTTCTCACAGGGCCTGTACCTGGGAAAGACTGGATTGGCTGGGCTGTGTGTTAGATGAGATCAGAGGAAAAGCCCAAGAATGCAACTGAAATCTTTCAGCAGGCACTATGGTGCACACCTGTAATCCCGGCTACTCATGAGGCTGAGGCAGGAGGATGGCCAGACTGTGCAACTTAGTGACACCGTTTCAAACTAAAATTTGAAAAGGGCTGTGGATGAGCTCAGCAGTAGAGTTCTTGCCTTGCATGCCTGAGGCCCTACAGAAGACAAAGAGAAAGAAAGTAATCTGCAGCTCTGGTTCATGCAACAGTTCCCGAGGAAGGAGGGATGATGGATTGAGTCACTCACTTCCCTGCTGGAGAGACTGAGGCCACAGAGGTCACAGAGCCAAGGAGCAGAAACCAGGCTGGAATCCCTGCTGATTACTCGGGAGCCATGTCTGGTCCCAGTGCGTGGAAAATCCTCAGCTTTAATCCAGCGTCGAGTGGCCCCATGTGGGAGGACTTGGAGACACAGACCCACAGGGAGGTCAGTGTCCACTGGAAACATCCAGGACATCTGTGCCAGCAACGAAGCTGTGACGGTCCCATTGGGAGCCAGCGTTCCGCCGAGTGCCTGTGACTGTCTCCTGCCAATGCTCGCAGACTTAGGGTGCAGGCAGTGGCGCACTCACCGTCTCTGCTGGCTGTTGGTATTTGGGCGCACACCATTTTCAAGAGGGAAGGCTCAGCGAGGAGAGGCTTCTTCTTCCCGGCATCCTCAGCAGGGTCCGCATGGACTCTGAGCCAGAAGAGCTGGCCGGAGTGGCCTGAGGTTGAGTCCGGGGTCTCCACAGCACAAGGGTGTTGAGAGAGGAGGCCAGGGTGCAGCACCTTCTCCCCAGAGAGGCAGCTGGAGCCCCACCCATTCAGGGGGTCCCTGCCCTGGGGAGAGATGGGATGCAAAGACGCCTCCCCAGACAGAGATAGCACCAGGGGATGGATGGGGACATTAACCCAAGTGATGGTGGTGAGGGAGCCTCGCCATGTCATCCCACTCTCCGGGCCTCAGTTTCCCCTTAGTGAACAGAAAGCTGGGCCTTCAATGGGGCAGGTAGCCAGAGCAGAACAGGGGAGCTTGGTCCCTCCTGTCCCTCCATCCTCCCCCTGCCATGACCGTGACTGGTGACACTGTCCCACCTCTGTCCCCTCCTGGCCACTCCGTACGCCACGCAGTTATTAGTTTAGGTTCATTTAGAATCAGCTTAGCAACCCCACACCCCTGGAACCTGGAAGCTCAGGGCGCAAGATGTCTGGCAAATGGAAATTCAATTGCTTTAATACAGAGACTATTTTGCTGCTGCCGAGCTGGGCGTCTTATTAAGAATCTGATGGAATTTCTAAACAGGAGATGGCCCCACGGAGGGGCATCGCCCACCGCTCACCGGCATTGCTCTTGACATATTTATGGCTCCAATAAAATCTCCCATCTGGTATATTTTAAAATAAAATTGAAAATTTATCACTTTCCCTGAGTCAGTTTGTCGTTCTCCCCAGGAGGAGATAGCCAGCCAGAGAGAAGCAGAGGTTAGGCTGGCTCTGATTTAAATTTCAATACCTTCCCCTTACAGCCGCAGGCTGCAGGCTGGACAGCAGGTGGGTGGGAGGGCTGCAGGCTCCTCCTAGTTCCCCTGGGCACCCACTTGGCTCTCTCCGCCCAGGCCCACAGACTGGGCTTGTCCTCGCCCCTGCTTGGGGTCAGGAGGGAGGCAGCCAGTGCCAGGAAGATAGTGTGCCCTCTGCACATGACATCTCTGGGGGCCACTGAAGAGGCCCCTGTTTTTTTATTTTATTTATTTTTCACTACATTATCACATATCACTATGTGGTCCTATGTAGCCCAGGCTGTCTTGAAACTCATGGAGATCCTCCTGCCTCAGCCTTCCAAGTGCTGACATTACAAGTAGGCAACACCACCCCTGCCTCCTCTGTTTATTAGAACTCAGAGATCAAGATGGGCTTAGACCAGCAGGCTCAGTATTAGGGTCCAGCCTAAAACTAAGATCAGCAGTTAAACTTAGACCAGGATCAAGGCTCAACCAATAACCAAGATGAGGGCTGAGGATCAAGGTTCATTCCGTAGATGAAAACAGGGCTCAGAGGAGTCAGGTCGTTCTCGGAGCCTGTGTGTTGCCTGCTCCACAAGGCTGTGCAGAGGAGAAAATAATGAAGAATAGTCTCATCCCACAGCTTCTGAGATGCCACACTCACTTGGTCTTCATGACAGTCACAATTTTGAAGACCAACATTTGGTCTCAGAGAAGGCAGAAGCACACCAAAGGACATACAGCCTGTGGGTGGGCTGAGGTCAGCTCTCCCTGACCCCACCCGGTTCCTAGAACACAGTAACACAGAAGCTGTGGCTCCGATGGCCTTTGTCTACCCAGTCCCCATATCCCCTTTTCTGTGGTAGCAGAACACTTGCTCTAATCTGGGGGCAAACGTCTCCCTGAAAGACTGTATTCCCCAGCTTCTCCTGCCAAGGAGACATAGACAAGAAAACTGTTGGAGAGGATTCCTGGGGAAGTTCTTCAATAGAGAGACAGAGTACAGGGTTTTTCCACCATCGCCTCCTCACTTCTTGTCTAGAATACAGACAGGCTGGAGCCCAGCAGCCATTTTGGACCGTGAGGTGACACTGAAGACAGCTGTGCAAGGATGATGCTGCCTAAAGACATGAGTTTGGAATATCAACGACATGGTGGGGCCACCATCCCATGGGTGGCCGTCTTCCAGATATGGGAGCCTGAAGGACACAATGCATTTGGTTAGGCTACTGTGGCTAGATCTTTGTTACAGCCAGCGAAAGTAATTTATAACAGGTTCAAATAATATTCGGAAAAACAGTAGGGTCACAGGGACTAGGGAAACAGCAAGTTACACAAGTCCTTCTTGCAGATCTCCCCAGAGCCTTTAAACCAAAGCACTTTGGAACCATCTGGAGGGGGACGAAAGTACTACGTTGCCAGCCTGTGGTGCACAGGGATTGCGTGCACGTGCGCATGCATGCACGCACGCATGTTCGCAAATGTGCAATCTGGGAGCCAGGTACCCACTTCCTGCCATCTGGGAGGGCCAGAAGTTACCTCCCCCACGTTCTCATGATAGCATGAAGACCCTGGCTCCTCCTACTCCAGGGTCTTGTGACTGTGTTCACTGTTGCAGTTTCTGGTGTCTAAGGAGAACCAGGAAGGCAGGGCTGGCGTGGGGACAAAGCCAGGGCAGACAGCTGTCTGGGGTAAGCAGCTCACCGTGGCTGTGGGGTCCACAGGGAGCAGAGGACCAATACCTGCCCTATCATCGTGTGTGGAGCGCTCCAGCACCACCCTACTCCCCCTCTCCCCCCGCCAAGAGCAACAGAGGCCTGGCTTGGAGGCCGCTGCCCAGGGCTCTGCCCGCATCCCTGCTCCTCAGTTTTCCCACAACTCTGGCTGAGTGATCGCCCAATGCCCTGTTTCTGCTTCTCGAGCTGGCCCTGGCAGGGGGTCCTCATCGAGGGCTGGGAGATCTTGATGCACCCACCCTTCCAACGCCATCTTAAGCAATGCGGACAGAGGCCGTGGCTGAGGCACCAGCTGCCTGGCAGAGTGGTGACTGCCCCCTGTTGGGGCTCTGCTTGCTGACTGACTACAGGGGACTGCTATCCACCTCACTTCCTAGACCAAGGCCAATCTTCGGCCTGTGCAGTGGGAACCAGATCAGAACTCGCCAAGCGAGGTGTCAGCCTGCTTCCTCTCCAGCCCTGAACAAGGCCATGGCATGGCTGTGTGGAGGGACCCACCCTGGACGTCGAGGGGAGATAGCCATGGCTCACCAGGGACAGAGCCCCAGCTGGAGGAAAGAGAAGTGGAGAATGGTGGAAGCACAAGCCTGAGCCCTCTCTAGACCCCAGCAGGAGCCCCAAACACTGAGATGCCAGCGGCCTCCGAGCTGGGACACCCCTCAGATGGCCAGTGCCGAGCCTGCCCAGTGCACAGTCTGGTCACGCACAGGTAGCTGCACAGAAGCCTGGCAGCAAAGCCCTGGCCCTTCTTCCTGCACCCCGAGCTCGTCTGCAATGCAGATGAAGCATCTCAGGGTTTGAGCTGCACAGAGGCCAATTCACAGGCACTTCCCGTCCAGCCCAGTGCCCGTGTCTGCAAGAAACCACTGTCCCCAGGCACACAGAGCTGCACAGTCCCAGCAGAGCTAGGGGGTGTGTGCACCTGCACATGCGGGCACATGCGCACACACTGCAGTCGCCAGCAGTGTCTCTGGATTTGGTCTTTGTGGAAGGTCCAGTTCGTGCATGACTCGGGTGCAGAAAGTTCACTGACCTGTCACTGCCAAGCCTGGAGCTGGGGAGACCACGACTGACAGGAGGGGGCCTCTGAGGGTCAAAGGCCATGGCAGAGACAGGCAAAACACACCCTAGAGAACGAAGTGTGCAGGAGCAAAATAGGGCGCGCCTGGCCCAGCGCTGGAGGTCCAGGAGAGCTTCCTGAACTGTTACCCGCTCAGCAGCCACAGCATGTTTCCACTTACATCCAAATTCACTAACAGCGAACTTAAAATTCAGTGCCTCAGACACACTGGCTACATTTCCAGCAGCCAGTGGCTGCCATATTGGGTAGCGCCAGACGGACTGTTTCCACAGTCGCAGGAAATTGGAGTGGACAACGCCGTGAGAGCAAGGGGACCCTGAGGGCCAGGAGCAGCCTGTGTGAGGCCACCCAGGGCAGCACAGGTGCAAAGAGAGGACAGTGACAGATGTACTAGACTTGGGGGGCACAGATTGTCACCAGCCTCCACAAGCAGAAGCTGGCAAGGAGCCAGACTTGGCTGAGGCAGGGAGCCCTGGACAGAGTCCAGTGGGAGAAGCTGGGCCAGGCCTCTGTGGGGGAGCGGCCAGGGCAGTTGCGGCAGGGAGTGGCACCCGCCACAGGGATAGCGAGCCTCGGGGGCCTGGCCAGGAGTTACACCAGGAGACCCTGCTCCCGGTCAGTCAGCCTGATCACCGAAAGAGGACCCTCAGCCGGCATGCTGGGCGCTAGGGCTGCCCTCGAGCAGAGCAGAGGGCTGTGTTTGGGTTGCTGAATGTCGGGAAGACTGGCACGAGGCGGAGGCAGAAGCCTGGTCTCAGGAAGCCGAGGCTAGAGCCACCAACAGGGTGGCTGTCAGCACACAGACATGGCTGAGGCCTCAGGAAAGCCTCAGTGATACAGGCCTAGGACCTGGGCTAAGAGAAAAGGAGCCAGAACTCAGAGGACCAGCAGGCCAAGGGAGACCGGATGTCCCTTAGGTGACGGCGTGCTGTGGCTCTGGTTCTGGCCCTTGGGGTGCATGAGAGGACACTGTGACTCCAGGCAGGGCTCCTGCAGGAGGTGTCAGACATAGAGGGACAGGCCGCTTCTACTCTCCAAAAAGGGGCCTGGTCACCTGCTCCTGGGTGGAGAGCAATGTCCCTCTGGAAACCTGATGGGAAAAGTTCAGCAGAGATGACACCTGGGGACTTGAGAGCTTGGGTCCTAAAGTGCCATGGGGTCCCATCTGCTCCAAAACACTGACCTTGGAGCCCTAACCTGAAGGTGAGACAGGCAGGAAGCACATGTGCCAGACAGTGGGTGTGCAGAGAGGGCTGGGATTTAGCTGGAGGCAGGACAGGGACTCGGATGTCACCGAGCTAGCTGGTCAAGCAGAGGCAGCTGAGGGGGTTAAGCAGGGGCTCATGGTACAGGAGTCCGGGGCGTGAGGGGAGCGGCATGGAAGTTAGAGAGAGTTCTGGTCCCGAGTTACTGGTTTTGGTCCAAGGACCTAGTAGAAGCACCATCAAGAGATGGGGAAAGCTCGGGTCTTACAGTTTGCACTGCTGCTGTGGCTCCTGCTGACAGCTCTCTATGCCTCAGTTTACTGCTCTGGCAAATGGGGGTGGAGAGCCCTCCCTGGTGCATAGTAAATGCAAGGCAAGTGGGACTTTTTTTTTTTTTAAACAAACGTGCATGGACTTAACTGTTGATACATTCAGGGACAGGGTTACTGTACTTGCTTCATTTTACAGATGGGGAAAATGAAGTTGGAAGCAGCTGGGATGATCGCAAGCCTCAGAGGACTGGCGTCTTCGGTTCATGATTTTCTGCAACCGCCTGCTGTTCCCCTGTGGAGAGGCAGGAGGAGGGAGGGTGGCCTGGGGCTCCTCGGGGCCCCAGACCTGGATGCCATCGCCAGTACTGAATTAAGCCTCTCCCCAGCCCTGCCTGGCCCAGCCTCTGCAACTGCTTGACCTCTGGAGTCCAAGACAAATTGGGACCTGAGAGCAGCTACACAGAGGTTACAAATGAGGCTGGCCCGGTCCCCTCCCCCTGACACAGACACACACACACACACACACACACACACACACACAGGAAATACCTGGTCACTGGGGGTCCCAACTGTAGGATTCCGTCGCACAAGCCCAAGGCCGGATCTAATGCCTGGAACCCAGCACCCCTCCTCCTGCACCCTTCTCAGCATCTGGTCCTTCCTCCAAATGCAATGCTGTTGCCCCTAGCAACCGAGCTCCAGGCCTGCTCCTAGCCCTCCTCTTTCTACCCTCTCTCCTTTCCTCCTCATCTTCCTCCTTCTGCTTCCTCCCTTCCCTCCCCCAACCCATGGAGACAGTGCCCATGACAGAAGGCTCCCCACAATCCATGCCAGCTGGAAGCCAGCCGAGCTCCCTGGCCTTCCTTGGTTGCCAGTCGGCTAACAATCACAGAGTGTGCTCTGCCTGCGCAGCAGTCTGGTTCATCCTCGGGCTAGTGATATCCTGGGAAGACCCCCACGCAGGGGGCTCAGGATGCCCCGACTCAAAGGCGGCAGCTGGAGCAGACTCTGAGAGCTGTGTGAAGGGGCGAGCCTCCCAGAGCCGGAGGCAAGCAAGGAGAATCCTCTGCAGTGATGACGGTCTGTGCAGGCCTCGTACAGGACACTGAGTACCTACAGCCTTGGCCCAGGTAATCTCAGAAAGGAAGGCCAGAGAGCTCAGCCTTCCCTGTTCTTCCATCAGCATCTCCCTTTTCCTGTCCTCTGAGTGCCTAACACTTTGGCATCATCCCCTGTCTGCCAGCACTGTTCCAGAGAGGGGGACAGGACCAAGGTGGGTGCCCAGCCACAGTGATGTCACCCTCCCACAGGACTTCAGATGGACACAGCAGGCTGAGGTAGTGACAGCCCCATGCCCAGAGCCTGTAGGTCAGCTGCCCCTCTGGACCTCTCACTGTACCCATGGCACTGGTCACCTTTACTCTTCTGCCTCCTGCTTTGACCGGTGTTGCCTGTGAGCACCATGCCTGACTCCTCTGTTCTCAGGTTCCTCGTGCTCCCTTGCATTTCCATTGGGCATGCTCTTCATTGGGGCCAGGGAGTGGCCAGCTTCTCCAGGAAGCCTCCCTGGATGTCCCACTGCCCCGACTCTGTGCATTGCCTGTTTCTGTGTCCCTTCCTGAGTGCACAGCCTTTCCTGGCCCTGGGTTCGGGATTCTCTCAAACACTGAATAGGAACAGTAGAGTACCTCCTGCCTCCCCTGGGCTTCAGTTTCCCTATCTGGAACATGAAAGGAGAAACCACTGTCTCTGAGGACCCTCTTGGCTGGTGCTCATGACTAAGTCCAGCTGTCAGACCCGCCCAAAGACAGCAGGGTCATCTCTGCCCTCCCTCCTGGTGTGAGGGCCAGGGTGGGTGTCAGGCTGGGCGGTCCTGACCCTCAGAGAGGCCTCAGTCTCCCTCTGCTGAGTGGGGAGGACAATCCCACCACCCGTCTCAGGCTGCGCACAGCCTCCAGGATGGCGCCAGCGTGGACTTCCCATCCAGAGCTGCTGGAGCCAAGAGAACAGCTCTGCTTGGCCGACGCCCTCTGGATGCCCAGCCCTGGGCTCAGGGGTCCCTGGGGCTCTGCTGCCCTCCAGTGGCCGGAGGTCCCTGGGCACTTAGAACCAGAGACCTGGCTTATTCCACTGGCATCTAAGACTGCCCGAGACATGCGGAGAAGCTGGCAGAGACCTGCAAGTCAGAAGCAGGACCTGGGGCCCCTGTCTGCTGTCCTCTCTCTGGGGTGGGGCTGTCCTCTCACAGACAAGACTGGAGACCTGCTCACTTGGGGACGCTGCTGTGTCCTGGATCCCTTCCTGCTGGCCACTCGCACTGCCGGCTTGAACCTCTGAGAAGGGTCCCTGTGCCTGCCCAGGTCTCACTGCAGATCTGTGGGCCAGTTTGTGGGGGGCAGGGACAGGGGCCTTAACCCCTCCTCCTTCATTAATCAAATACTTAAAATAGTGGCCTCGGTCATGATTGATAGACAGAGCATAGCTAATTACCCTGGAGATTAAAATGACTGTTTCTGTTTAAAAAGGCTGCAAATGAGTTAATTATTTCCTTTGCTCACCTCTCTAACCTCGTTACACTTCTAAATGAATAGCAATATTGATCTTGGAACTGATTTTGGTGTTACACCGCCGGAGCGGCTTTAATTAGGGTTTGAAAACGCCGCAGTGCCTCCTCCTTCTGACCGAGGAAATTAGCCTCGGGTTTTACTTACATTTCACAGCCACGTCCTCCGCCAGGCAGAGGACTGCCACGCAGCTCGGTCCTGCCCTGGCCCGGACTTCCCTGCCTCTCACCTTGCGGAAGATGGCAGGAGGGCCTTGGGGACCACTCGCCCAGCTTCCCTGGTCACAATCAGCAGCTTGGAGCTGACAGGGAAGAGCCCAGCATCCCTTGCCAGGGCGGAGGCAGGTCTGGGACCTGGAGCTGTCATGGAGTCCCAGCTCTGGACCTGAAGGTCTCTGACTGAATAAACAGCTCCTAGCTGTCCCTGCTCAGCCTTTCCAGAAGCCTCAGGAGAACAGCGCCTGTCCTTTGCCCCTGTCCAGTGTTCTGCCCCTCCTCTCCTTAGGACTGGTGGAGCACAGGCTCCCAGCTCCAGTAACGACGGCTCAGAGGGAAACAGGAGCAGCCATCAGCGTCCTTCGCTGGGCCTGCTGCTGGCATCGGGTGACCTTGAGCCAGTCCACATGACACTGAGCTCAGCTGGCCGCTCCCATCTGACTTGACCGTCTGCCTGAGGCACTCCTCTCACTGCCCGGGCAGGAATCGTCAAAGGCAGGTGGGTGGGGCCAGGAGAGTGGGTGGAGCCAGCCAAGTGGACCAGAGGCAGTGGGGACAGTGAGTAGTAGGCTGGGTCTACTCCATTATTCAAAACAAAGGCTTTTCTGGACCTCAACTCACTTCTACCATGGTCGCTGTGTCCCCCTGTGCCGAGCTCTCTGTTCCCCATATTAAAGTCTCCCCCACAAAGTGAGTCTCACCAAGGTCACCAGCCACCTGCCCGAAGCCTCCTTTTCTTCTGAGACTCACTGATGTGTGGATACCTGGTTTCCACTCTCCTGCATAGCTGTCTCCCTCCTGTCCTCCCAGGCTCACGGTCGGGCCTCTGTTCTCACCTTGAGCACCTCCCTGGGGAGGCCACCCGTGTTGGGCTGTCAGCCGATGCAGTCAGGGGGCTGTTGAGCTCACCCCTCTCCATTGAACTGCAGGTAGGAGCTGCCAGAGTCCACCTGGGCCACTCTGGCTGTGGTTTGGAAGACATAAAGGAACGCATGAGGGGACCATTGAGGGGCTGTTTGCATCTGAGCAAGAAGACAGTCTGAGGGCAGGAGGAGGAGACCATCCTGGGTATGAGAGCTTTGGGGGCTGTCTCCTGAGTTTCAAAGCCAATGCCTATTTCAAGCTGGGTCACCAAGTGCCTTTCGGTGACATCAGAGAGAAGCAGGCTTCCAGGGAGTGTCCAGTTTGCAGCTGAGGAACCTGCAGAGACATTAGGGAAAAGGGGCTGGAGAGAGGTAGGGATACAGATCGCTCCAGCCAACTGGTGGCCCTGCCCCTCGGACACGGGCAAAAGGAGGCTAGAAGAAGCCCGGGGTGGGGCTGGGGGAGTGTGACCACATCGAGAGACAGAGCCCTTCCACAGGTAGAGGCAGGACTCCACTACCTCCAAGCCAACAGTTCACACTGGGTTTGTCCAACAGCATCCAGGAGCCAGGCCATGTGCTCATCAAATAGGGAAGGAAAGAAAGAGACTAAGGCTCAAACTCTAAACTAAACCCCGGCCTTCATAAGAAATTGACCCTGAGCCCTGCTCCAGCCACACGCTGAGCCCAGGCGCCAGTCACGTACTGGGTCCTGACTTGGCTGTACGTGGAGTCCTGGGCTCAGTCTGAAAGAGTAGGCTTTCCTCCCCTCTGTGGACACGTGCGCTTCCCCTTTTCTAGCCCTGGGATGAGGATGAGGGAGAGGGTGCTCCGTAGTGCCAGAAAAGACCGGCCTGAATCGATGAAGGAAAATGTCATGGTTTATACCCTGATCCGCCCTCTGGGAGCCTCCCGCACTCCTAGATGGGTGTTTCGAAGAGCACTGGACTGTGGGGCACTAGAGATGTTAGGAAATGGGGCTTAGCAGAAGTGGAGGTGACCCCTGCCTGGGGAGGAGGTAACCCAGAAGGCTCCCGCTTCCCAGGCTCCCTGCTTCCTGGTCACTGTGTGGTGACCATCAGGCCATTCCACCACACCTGCCTTGGACCCAGCCAACTATGGACTAGAAGCATGAGCCAACATTCATCTGTCCTCTTCTAAGCTGTGAGCATCAAGTATTTTGAGCCAGGGCTGAGGAAAGTGACTAAGAAAGCAAGATAAACCACTGGCAATGTGCAGACCCCAGGATTCTCAGCTCTCCAGCAGCTCCCAGCTGCCATGGGAATGCTGGAATGCCACAGCCAAAGAGACTCAAACTCACCCAAAGGGTCCCTATGGCCAACACTGGGCATCCAGTGGACTAAGATGCCCTGGAACGCAGAGAGGCCTTTGGATGGAGCTGTTCATTATCCTATCCTTGCAATGCTATCTTACCTGGGTGGCCGTATCCTATGACACGGTCACTTTAGCCTGGTCCATGGAGTATAGCTGCCCCTTGTGTAACCAAGGCACCCAGTGTGGTGGTCTGAGACCCAGCCACTGGATTCGGGCTGGACCTGGAGTCATCCCAGGTCTACCTGTGCCAGCCACGTGACCAAAGTTAAATGCCTTCACCTCCCTATGCCTCCATTTCACCCCCTCTTTTTTTTTTTCAAACAGGGTCTTACTGTGTAGTTTAGATTGGCCATGAATTCACTTTGTAGCTCAGGCTGGCCTTAAACTCAGTGATCCTCCTGCCTTAGCCTCCTGAGTGTTGAAATTACAGGCCTGTGTCCTCACACCTGGTCTGTGTCCCATGCCAGCTGCCATGGGAATGCTAGAATGCCACAGCCAAAGAGACTCAAGCTCACCCAAAGGGAACTTGAGTCTCCATCTATAACCTGGAGGTGACCATAGCGCTTCCCTCATGGGGCTGTCACAAGCATTAACAAGTGTTCACTTAAGTCCAATGCTGTGTGCCTGGCACATGGTGCATGCTGGAGTCTGACAGTGTAGCTGTGACATCTCCTGCTGACTCATGGAGGTCTCCCCTGTGCCGGGCGTGACTGACAAAGGGAGAAATCAGGCACACTCTGTGGAGAGGCCACCCCAGCACTGCTGCTGGTATGGGGTGGGGGGAAGCAGGTGAGATGGCTGGAGCTGTGTGAGTATTTGTAACAAATAGCATTTATTGAGCACCTACTGTGTATCAGTTCTGCTACTGGGCTTTCTCCACACCATGTTGCTTTATCCTTCCAAGAGCATGCTTTATAAACGTGACCTTTAGGGCCTGTGGAGCCCCAGTTGCTCCTCTGTACCAGGGAACAGTGTGGAAGGACGTGTGCCTCAGCCAGGGGCCCAGGGACCAAGGGGACCACCCTGCATTTGAGGCCCATGGGGCCCCATGGTTATGGGTCCCTTGGCACATAGAACTCTGTGACCAGTGCGTGTCCGGGCATGCATGTGTCCCAGGGACCCAGTGCAGGTGAGGCCTGTCTGGGTGCCAGAGCAGGAGCCCGCCCAGGGGTGACCTGCAGACCCAGTGAGATGGGCAGGCAGTGGGCAGGACTAGCAGAGGGGGCAGGAAGTCTGCTGTGGTGCTGCAGTGGCCCTGGAGTCTCAGCAGGCTCAACTCATGGGGGACACCCCCACTGGGACATCTGTGCTGCTGGCCCTGGAACGTGCACCCGCTCTGTGCCCATACTCATGACCAGAGGAGGAGGAGAGGAGGAACAGAGGAGGCTGGAGGTTGTCTGTCAGGCGGGCGCCTGGCTGGGGCCTGGGGCATGGGCGCCTGTACCCTCCCCATCCTTCTTGCCCCCCATACAATTAGCCATTCTTGGCTAATTGATTCCTCTGGTACTCGCAGGACTGCAGGACGATTAGAATTTCAATTGCCTTTTACAAAGGTCACAAAAACAGGATCAAAGAAGAATCTATTAGAGGGGCTGGGCCCTCTTTCTCCGCCCCCTAGAGCCTGAGGTGGAGCCTGGGCCTTGGGGAGCCCCAGCCTTAGGAGCCTCACTACCTATGCTGGGATGCTCACCTCACATCTCTCCCAGGGCATCTGGGCTCCCTGTGCTAAGGGCGAAGAAAAGGCCAAGCCTCACTCCTACTCCCCCATACCCATTGCCTACAGCCCTTTGGCCGATGTTCCCCCAGCCCCAGAAGGCCTGGCCTGTCCCTCTGGGCCTAGACCTTATGCACACATGGCCTACTTGGAACCCCAGTGGTCTTGTCTGTAAAATGGAGCTGGGTCAGTCTACTCCCAAGGGGTGGGCCGCTAGCTGTGGTCAGCGCTCAACCTGCATCCTCCCATCTGCGCCTGGGAGTCAGTGCATCCTCTGGGTCCTACAGCCCAGACTGTGACCCACCCCTGGCCCGTTCCTCCTGCTGTCCTCACCTGGGGGCAGGGGGGCCATTCCTTCCACAAGCTCCACCTCAGCCTTGTAAGAGGCTGAGCCTGGGTCCAAGGCCCAGGACACCACCCAGCGCCAGGCAGCAAGGCCAGCTTGTGCGGGACTCAGGTCTGAGTGGGAACCACCGGGGCTTCGACCTCCCAGCACATCTACTGGGCTGGGCGAGGTCTCTGGTCTCCCCGCGACTCAGGCTCTTGGTCTGGGGTCGACTCGGGGTACTGCAGCTGGTGGAGGCTGGACTGGGGCCTCCCTTGGGCAGCCTGGCAAGCTCAGCCGCTGCAGTTGGAAGGCTGGGCTGGGAGAGGCCAGGAGGTACCTGGGCTCCAGGACACCTCCTCTCAGTCTTAGCCCCACCCACTGCTGCCCCAGGAAGCATTGACCATGACTGTTCTGACAGACTGGCCACAGAAGAGAAGTGGGGTGAGCTAAGCATTTTCTCCTCTGTGTGGCTCCTTTTTACACCCTGGGTGACTCCCCAGACCTCAGAAAGGCAGCAGCGTCCACTGAGCACACAGGTGTGCCAGCCCCTGGGTTGGACACTTAGAAAACAGCTCCAAGAGGCAAAACGTCCTGCCTATGGTCACACATTGAGGAGTGGACAAGGCTGGGATTTAAACCTAAGTTTGGCCAGTTCCAAAAGAAGCCTTGGCTTAGCCCTGTGGCTGGTACTGCTTGACGAGTGCACCCCAGGTGGCCGGATAGCCTGTCCCCTGCTTCCTGTGGAGGGCGAAGACTGGGCACTTTGGGGAGAGAGCGCAGGGAATCAGTATTCCTCCTGCTCTATGCTCCAAGGTCGGGAGACATCGTCCTCCCTCATTTAAAGCCTACGGAGCCCTGGGTGGGAGGATTATGCTGATAATCCAGCCCGATCACCAGCCTTAGGACTTCATTTGGATGCAGAGGAGGCCACAGTGGGACCTAGGCAGAGGTAGTGCAGTCAATGAAAGCCTGGCCTCTGACCTGCGCAGGGTCTGCAGAGAAGAGGAGAGGCAGAAATGGTGGCCTTCCAGCTCAGGGCCTTGGAGGAAGAGCCCAACCTGCAACCAGCCAGCCTAGGGACCCTGCCCTTGTCTGTGGGCAGCGGGGTGAGAGGTCAGGGTTGTGGGGAGGGGTCTTGCCAGGGACACTCAAAGGCAGGGCATTTGCTCTGAGCCACCCTCTGGGTGGGGCCGGGCATTCAGCCAGACCTAAAGAAAAAGAGATCTCTAAGGCTATCAATCCCACAGGCCCAGGCAAGCAGCCACAAAATCGTTGTGACAGCTGTAGGTGAATTAAGTGCCACCAGAGCCAGGCAGGGCAGGTTTGCCGAACTGGGATTTATAGCCTCCCTGACCCATTTACTGCCCGGTCAGCGTGGCCCTCCAAGCCTTGGTCCCAGCAGCTCCTGTCCTGTGGGGACCCAGACCAGCAGGTGCTGCCAAGCCTGGGTCACAGGAACGGGGGCCTCCAGGAGTGGGGTCCTGGAGCCACAGAACTGCCTGCCTCAGTTTCTAGGACAGCTCAAGGCCCAGGCAGGGCATGAGGTCATGTGGACCCTGCTCCGGTCACTGATCCCCAACAAGTTACCCATAATCCTGTTTGGGACTCTGCCTGGCCTGCAGTCCGGAGGGCCTTGGATGGCCAACTGTTTCCCCTAGCATTTACTGGGTCTCTTACCTTCTCCCAAGCAGCTTGCCCCCCCCCCCCGCCACCATTCTTATGTGTGTCTGGTAGCGGCAATAATGTGCCAGCATTTGAGGCCCATTAGGGGGAGACACAGCTTGGAGCCTTTCAACCCAGAAACCACTGACCTGGATGCTGCAAGATGTTTGTTTGAAACAAACAGAACATCAATAATAATGGTGAGGGCTGCTGTTATGATACAAATTAAAACACATGGGGTCAGGAGTCACCAAAGCACCCTTGAGGAATCTGGTCTTCAAAATGGTTTGGCCTTGGACTCCCAGCCTCACAGGGGCCCTGGACTGAGGACACTTAAGCAAGGTAGTGCTCCAGAACACCTCAACCCCTGGCCCTCAGCAGATCTTTGCCCTGGCAAGAGGGCTGCTGCTGCCCGGTGAGTATGCTGAGTACCTCCTTGGCATTTTAGCCAATGGGAACAATCACTTTGAATGACTGGTGACTACTGCCCAAATAATAAAGTCCCATCCAGCATAGGGCAGGGACACTGGCAGCTCTAGGGAGTACACCTACCTTAGGGCCGCTGCAGGGCCACTCAGGACTTGGCCTGCACCCTGGGAGGTGGCTCCTTCTGGCTGGGCTCCCAGAGACCCTGAGGCCTCAAGTTCTGTGGCTGCTTCTGTGCGGGGACCAGGGCTCCCTGGCACGAGGACAAGGCCTTGGCCTGGCTCCAGGCCCCTGTAGGCTGTTTTCCTTGTACTTGGTGCCCAGGCCCAAGGCTCACCAGCAGTGTCATTAGGACCTTGCCTGTTCCCACCGCCTGGCTCTGCTCAAGCCGCTGCTCCCCCTCAGAGGAGATGCGCGCGTGTGGGCGCACACAGACCTGCCATCTCCGCTTCTGCTGATCCTCTCTGTCCACCAGGACCCAGATCCAATGAGCTGGATGGGGATCCGGCCTCACCTCTAGATGTGGGTCTGGGCCTTCCCTCAGTTGATAGGGTCTGTCATGGGAAAGGACTCCCTAGAGACCCATTTGGCTGGGTTGGCTGAATCTGTAAAATGGAGAGAGGAGCCCTGCCCACCTCCCTGCTCCCGCATGCTCTGAACACCGGGGACCTCAGGACTAAAAGAGAGGAGTCCCCAGAAGGCCAGAGCAGGCCAGAGCAGAGGCCCTGCCGCTGTGCGTGTGTCACTCAGATGGGAGGGCCTGGTGAGTCAGTGTGACTTCAGAGCAGAGCAGAGGTGCCCAGTGGAGAAGAGGGCGTTCTGCCTGTGCTGGGGACCCTTCAGGGTCCCTAAGGGGCCTGTGTCCAGGAGGGATGGGGCCGTGTACGTGTGGTGTGTCTGCATGTGCATAGTGTATCGTATGATCATCACATGCTCAATATGCAAATAAGAGCACACACAGGTGGCCATGTGTCTCTACATGGCTTACGTCTTATGTGCGCACATGCATGTGGTACATGTGTATGTGTGTAAGCATGTGTGGCCTGCGCAGTATTGTGGAGATGTGCGAGGAGTATGTGTGTGTGTGTGTGTGTGACGGATGTGTGTTCTTGTGCCGGTCACAACCAACCCTCCCTGTCCAGCACTCTTAGCCCTGGGCCCCTATGGCCCAGTGTTGTCCCAAGCATTTGCAAAGGGACAATGTCCACAGCCCCAACGTGAGCCACATTGCTCCAGGCAGCAGCCGCTTCCCCTCCCCTGTCTCTCCAGGACTGGTCCAAGGTAAGCCAGAACCTGGGGTGTGAGGATCCCAACTCCCTCTGGATGTCCCACTCCTCCTAAGAGCTTCAAAGCACAGAGACCTGGGGTTCCCCAACTTTGTGCCCTGAACACCCCTCTCACTGGAACCCCCTGGTCCCTTTACCCAAGGACAGAAAGACATTAGGAAATGATGGGCACCCAGTAGCTGGGCAGGGTCTCCAGGGCTGTCATACACCCCCAGCTCAGAGTGGAACATGTCACATGTCCTCCTGGGGCCACCACCCTTGAGTGACTTCCCATCTCTCCAGCCTTTGGTAGCCATATACATAGGAAAAAGAGGACACTGGGGGCAGAAGGTCACCTTACCCAACTGCCCCTGCCCGGCTGCTGTCCCTGGAGGCCACACTCTTCTCTGGGACAAGGTGCTTGAGTAGAAAGACTTCAGCCCTCTTGTGATTTCATCCCAATTTCAGGACTTCCTCTGGGGACCAGAATCCCTGTCCTCCTCCCCCTGCTTCTCCGGCCCTGAGACTTCGTGCAGCTCATTACCTGGTGTCTGGCCTTGGCCAGGCCCACTAGGGGACAGCAGAGAAGGCAAGGAGGCCTCGCCCAGAGATGGAGGACAGATAGAGGGGGGCAACTAGGCCCTGGGTTGGGGTGTCCCTCTCAGGATGGGGAACATGCAGCACACAGATGAGCACACGGATGGGCCCCTGGGTGGGATCAGATTCAGCCCCAGGGAGTGGAGCCCAGGACAGAGCCCATGATGTGGCCAGAGGGAGCTTCCAGAGCAGGCTGCCCCAGCCTGACTGCTGGTGGGGACAGAAGGCACTGGGACAGCAGGAGGCACAGCTCCCTGGGCAGCAGGCGGGGCTGTGCTTGCTGACTCAAGTGGTCAGAGCTGGACATCAAAGCTCAGAGACGTTCCCCGGATACTGCCTCCCTCCCTCGGAGAGACAGATGTCCCTTTGGTAGAGGGAAGAAAGCATGTTGTACAATGCAGGTGGAGGCAGGCAAGGGAAAAAGCCCCCCCCAGCCACCCAGGGATAGAGACAGCTCATCACAAGTGTCAAGTCTGCTGAGCTAAGCCAGGTCCTCTGAGGTGTCCTCATCTGCTAAGAGGATGGGCGACTGCTTGAGGTCAGGGATCCACTGTGGGCCACTGTCCAATGGGCTGAATGGGAAGACTGTCCTGCCAAGGTGGGGCAGCTGCATTCTGCAGAAGCCAGAGTGGCAAGGGCCTGGGGCCTGTGGTCACCTCACCCTGCCTCCTACTCCCCCTTGGTATCTTGGGGGCACACATGCCCTGGCCCTGTGGCTTCCCTTTCCCTCTAACAAGGATGGGCCTGCTGCCTAGAAGCCCTGGGGATAACTGGGCTCCACTTCTCCCAAGTCCCCAGGGTGTCCCTACACTGGTGCACCTGCCCACATCACTACCTGCCCACATCCCTACCACTGGGGTGCATGATGCCTCTGGCATCCAGATCTGGACTACGTGTGCCATCCAGGGTGGGTACAAGGTAATGGCACCCCTGGAGCTGTCCAATGAGGGCCTGGACCAGTGATGGTGAACCATTTAGAGCTTTCAGTGATAACAGACATCCGGCTACTCGTGTGTGCTATAGGTTCACCAGCCCTGTCCTGGACCCTATCCCTTCCTTCTCTCCATGGCTGCTGACCATAGAGGCAACTTCATGACAGCCACAACTCAGCACAGTCCTGGGGGGTTCCAAGGAGGATGCTGCGGGAAGAGTGTCCTTGTGACCCGGCACCCAGCTGGAGAAGAGGGTATGGCTGGGGTCCAGGCCACCAGGAGACATCCTGGAAAGTCTCTGCCTGAAGTTCCACGGGCTCTGAAAGTCACAGGCCTCTCCAGGCATCACGCTCCTGGCTCTGCAGAAAGGACATTTTTAAAGAGGGACTCTTTGTGCCCTCTGCCCACATCCCTGGGAAGGCATGATCTCCCCAGTGCCCATATGGCCCCAGCTGGAGCTGTGGAGCCAGCACCCCAACTCTGCTGTGCCAGGGCACCTGTTCTGACTCTTGACTGATGTCATTGGCACCCCCAGGCTCTGCCCACATCTCTTCCCATGGGCCCTGGAGACAGGACCATTCCAGAGACGGCTGGCTGCCCACCCTGCTCTTCCTACGGCCAGAAGCTGGCAGTCTGTAGTGTCCGCAGCTGCTCCCAGCCATGCACCGACCCAGGAGGGGCAAAACGCAAGCAGCACCCCTCGACCACACCAAGCTCCCCAGGTCCCATCTGCAGCAGTGTGGGGCAAAAACCCAGCCAGGCCCTGGGGGCATGGCCCGGACCCCTTGGGAAAGAAAGTGGGAAATAAAATAGGTAGGAGAGGGAGGGATCCTAGAAAATAAATTCCCAAACCTCATCTGTGATGACAACAGCCCAACAGCCACTGCTGACGTGGAAAAATAAAAGTTCCTGGCTTGTTTTCTTCACCCTCTCTGAACGATTTGATGTTTTATTCCCCCCATCAAACTCTCTATTCTCTGCTAATGGCAGAATAATAAAAAATTATCCCTCATAGCGTGTGAATGAGAGGCCAAGCTGGGAGCCTGGGAGAGGAAGGAAGGAGAGAAGAAAAAGGTTATTATAAACGTGTCAGCCTTGTTTACGGCCCTTTATCAGCTAGAGAGAGGGGGAGGGAGGGCGTCCTCAGCGCACTTTAAAGTGCTGAGCTTGGTTGGGGAGTATAAATAATTTTTATTTTCAGCTGCATTTAGATATTTTAAAATACACACCCACCAACCATCGTGGGGAACCAGCTCAGCCTGCTGGGGCAGAGCGGCTGCGGATGGCCAGCCCACAGGCCCTTTTGATGGGGCTGTGTGACAATCAGGGCTTTCAAAAGCAGGGTTTGCTGATAAAGACTTCTTTCTGGGGAGCTAGGGAGATAGCGAGCCTGCTCTAGCGGCTGCCTGATTCCTCGGCTGGCTGGCCAGGGCTAATCTGACAGGGCAAGACACGATGGATAAGGTGGCACAGGTGCCCAGTGTCCTTTCTGATAAGGGCACGGCCAGCCTAGGCCAGCGTGTCAACTCTCATGCTGCCTGACAGGTCTCCATCTTGGAACTGCTTCACTTCAGACCCCCCACATTTCGTATGCATGTTGGTTCCCAAGCAACATTTATTGGGCATCTATTATATGCTGGGATCTAAGGGCTCAAGGGCAGGGCAACTTAGATCAAGAGAGACCATCTAGCTTAACTGGTCTTTCATCTCTAGTACTTCTTGACCCTTAGTATGTGCCCAGAGGTGAGTCATGTTGTGTGACCTTAGCAAGTAGCTCCCAAGAGCTTACGGTCCACTGGGGATAATAGTAACACTAACTCTGGTCATGGGTGTAAAAACAAGATGAGCACAGACTTTGCTATCTGACACCCAGGGAGCTCCTATGGAACAGTGCCTTGTGTCACTAACTGTGTACTGCAGTGGGCATATTAAATTCTACCAGAATCCCCCATATATTACAGTGTGCCCAGCACAGAGGCCAGGATGGAAGGGACGCTACAGGAAGGCCAACCCTGTCCTCCAGGGTGCCTGGGATGCAGGACAGAAGGACTGTGCATGCAGCAGGTGCAGCTCATAGGGGAAGGGGTGAGGGCAGGACCAGGTGCCCCCGAGGGAGTGGGTAGACAGGGAGAGATGGGAGGAGCCTGGCCTGGATGTTGAGGAAGGGGAAGTTAGAGGCCAGATGATTGAGGACACTCCAGACTGGTTCCTGGCTTAGACATTAATGCCCATGGGAGTTGGTAGTGTGGCCAGCGCTCTACCAGCACCTGAGTCTTCAAGCGCCTATTCTCATGCTCATTGGTCTCCTCTGTCTGGTAGATGCTGGGGCCACTTCCCCTGCCCTGTGTGTCCTCTAGTCTCAAGGCTGGCAGACAGCAAGCAATGGCCAAGCTCAGAAGGGCCAGTCATAGAGACACATTCCCAAACCTGCCACTCTGCTGGTCCTGGGTGTGTGAGCCTTTGCACTGGTTTCTCCTGGTTAGAGATGTGTGTGGCTGCAGGGACAGGAGACACCAGGCCAAAGAGTAATTGGCTGAATGGGCCAAGGTACCGAGCTGTGCTAAGGCTTCCCTGTGGTCTGTGGACCAAAAGCAAGAGGAGCAGGAAACAGAGAGAAGCAGGGGATACGAGGTCACCATACCCTCCTCCTTGCCTTGTCATTCCTATAGTCAATCCTAATTGCCACATGTGTGATGCCCCCTATTGAGCCTGGCCCTCAAGATCCTCACTGTCCCAAGAGGAAGATAGATGCAAGCAAACAGAACTAGCAGCATGTGACATATGGTGGCCAAGAGTGGCGAGGGGAGGCAGGCAACAGGGAAAGGGGCACTGAGCAGTGGAGACCGGAGCGGCTTCCAAAGCAACACAGACAATTCCCAAGCAGATTGGGTGGGGAGTGAATTCCATGCAGGAACAAGGCCTTGGAGCCCACAGCCACGCAGCTCCCTGGGGAGAGAGTAAGACAATGCTGTAGAGTCGGCTTCATGCTACCATCAGTGAGCTAAGGAGAAGCTGGCCTAAAGGGCGTCGATGTGACTTGAAACAAGTGCTCTCTTTGTCAGATATATATGGGAAACACCAGAAGCGAAGGCACAACTTACAAGATCAACACACAGCAGTCACTTGTACATCTATACACTGACAATGAATGAGAAAACTAAGAAAATGATTTCATTTACGGTAGTTTCAAAGCATATAAAATGCTAATGAACAAATCTAGCTAAGTCAACCCTGGACACTACAAAGTATTTTATAAGAAATTAAAGATTAAAATAAATGGAAAGACATCCTATGTTCATGGATTGGAAGACAATGTAGTCAAGAGTGCAATATTTCATAAATTGATTTATAGATTCAGTGCAACCTCTGCCAAAATCTCAGATGGCTTTTTGAAGAAACTGACAAGATAATCTTAGGATTTTTATGAAAATGTAAGGGACTGCTGGTAGGAATGCAAAATGGTACATGTAAAATTGTGCAAACAGGTAGTTTGGTGATTTCTCACTAAACAGCCATATACTTATCTTCTGACCCAGCAGTTGGGCCCTTTGGTATTTACCCAAATGAACCGAAAATTTATGTCTGTGCACAAGCCTGCACAGATGTTTACAGAAGCTTTGCCCCTAAGTGCCAGCACCTGGAGGTTACCAAGATGCCCCGCAGTAAGGAGTGGGTAAACCGTAGTACAGCCAGGCAACGTAATATTTCTTAGTGCTAACAAGAAGTGAGCTGTGAAACTAGGAAAAAACATTGAAGAACATGAGCGCATGTTACTAAGTGAAAGCAGCTAATCTGAAAAGGCTATATATACTGTGTGCTGCCAATGACATGGCCTCATTCTGGTGAGCTACAGTCGGTGCCTTCCAGGACACTGGGGAGAGAGGGATGAACTGGGAGGGCAGAGAGGATTTTTAGAGCAGTGAAACTATTCTGTATGGCACTAGGAGGGTAAATGCATGTCACTGTCAAAACTCAGAGTGACATCACCAAGAGTGAGCCCTTAACAGAAGGTGGGGGCACCGACTCTGCTTGTGATGAACTGCCAAGTGACACTGGCAATGGGGACAAGGATGATCTTTCTGACACTTGAGAATGGGAGGCAGGATATCCAGCATACAAGAGGATGATGCTGGACCCCTTTCCTTGTAACACACCTAACACCTGTTCAGTGTGGATCGAATGACTGAATGTGAGCTGAGGCTGGGAGAGGCCGGGCTTCTGGAGTCAGAGGCTGAAGAGAGCTGGACTGGCCCCAAGCCGGGCTCTCTGGGTCTTCTACCATGATCACCATCATCCTTAATCTTCCACGGATTTTGGGGTCAGCACATGTCAGTGACACATCCTGGGGTGACTCAGTGGAGACAGGAAACTGCCCTAAAGCTTTTCCATCTGTCCTCCAATTTATGTTTTGAGAGTTGATGGGAGTAGACCCAGGTGCAAACTTTTGGGGGACAGTTTGCAGTCAATAACACCTTCCCTCAAGAATGCAGAGTGGGGATAACCTACAATCCTTCATTTGGCATCAGCAGGCCCAGCCCACAGCCTCTCAGAATAGATGGAACCAAGCATAAATTGTTCATCTCAGAAATATTTATAGCAGGCTATTTGGTGAATCAGGTCCCAGTTTGCCAGCCTCCCGGTATCTCCCTTGCCAATGTCACTTTGCAGTTCAGTCCATCACAAGCAGAGTCGGTGCCCCCACCTTCAGCTCTGGCCTGGTCTCTTGACCAGCTTTGGCAGATGGCATGTGTAGAGGTGACTTGTGTGCCCACACCAGATACGGACCAGAGGAGTCCTTTTGTGCTTCCATTTAACTCTGGGAAGCCTGCTCCCAGCAAGGACAAGCCCAAGCTTGCTGCTGCAGGATGAGTGACCACAAGGAAAGGGCTCAGCCCTCCAGGGGAGGCCATCCTAGGTCAGCAGCCCCCCACCATCTCCTGGATGCAGACCTGGGAGGCGCTGCCCAGCCTGCCTGGCCTGCTATGCCAGCCACTGACTCGCAGGCTGTGGGCAGAATACAGGAATGCTTGCCTACAATGCTAAATTCTCAGCTGTGGAACCACCATTATTTATAGTTCCCCAAAATGAGCTCCAGACCAGAGGCAGCCCAGATGCGTATCGATGTGGGGCTGGAGGTCTAAACGAGGACCAGTGGTGCCGTGGGATTCCCTACGGCCGTTAACAATGAGATCAATGCATAGGTACTGACTCAGACGATGGCCGTGATATATTGGTGAGGGAAATCCTAGTGGCCGATCAATATGTATGCCATGACCCCGTTTTGCTTTTTAAAAAAGTCTGTGTTGTAAGATCTGCAGAGTAGATGCTCTTGGGGAAAGCATACCATTCACAGGGTTTGGCTCTAGGCAAGAGAGAGTTTGATATTTTTTGTTTTCTTTCTTGTAATTTTTTTGAAAAATGAAGATTATTTTAAAGGAAACTGCTGTTGGTGTGACTATTTCTGGAAACCAAGGCCCAACTGCCTTCATGTGGATTCTCTAGCTCTCTCTCCTCTGTTCTGGCTACCTGACTCTGCTCTGCTCCTGGGCCAAGCTTACTCCTTGTTTTAGTCATTTATGTTGCTGGAAAAAAAAAAACCTGCTGAACACAGCATAAAGGAGAGAAGGTTTATTTTGGCTCACAGTTTTAGAGGGGTCAGTCCATGGTAAACTGGCTCCAGGCAGGGACATCATGGTGGAAGGGCCTGGAGAAAGAAAGCTGCTTGCCTCACAGCAGCCAGGAAACAGACAGAGCAAGAGTCAGAGAGAGGAAAAGGGGCACTGCCCCAGTGACCCTCTTCCTTCAACCCCTCAACACCCCATTCAGCCACAGATCCACCCATGGATGAGGGGAGTGCCCTGTGCTCTGAGCACCTTCCCAAGCTCCTCCTCTGGATGCATGACTTCGTTTTCAAAAGACAATGGGGACTTTTTTTTTTTTAGCTAAAACATCCCCCCCTCAACAAAATTCTGAATTCCCCTTTACCGTCATAGACCTCATATGTTCTATATCATCATCATCAATATTATTATTGTTATTATTATTTTGCTGAGAACAGAACCTAGGGCCTTTTGAACTATGCTACATCCCTAGCATTGATTTATTTGTTGATTGCTTAACTGATTTAGATAGGATTATCTCACCAAGTCAGCAAGTTTTCCAGGCTGTGCTGAAACTTGTGCTTCTCCTGCCTCAGCCTCCCAGAGTAGTGAGACAGTACCACCACACCCAGCTTATCTTGGATATTAGAACAGGAAGAACTTTAAGGGTCAAATTCCACCTTCTCTTGGTATAGATGTAGGGAGACTGAGGCACAGAGGGGACAGAAACATAGCAGAGACCTGGGGTTTGAAGGGGACAGGGAGGTGTCTTGATGCCCTGGCCCTGATAATCAGGAGGCCAGGGAACCCTGCCTTGTCAGATCACTACTGGGTCCCATTTCCCTTGTCAGGCTTGCAGCACTGGGGACAAGATTCATCTTTCCTGAGGGGGTGGGAGGGAAAGTAACAGGGCCAAAGCCAAAGATGAGAGGACCTGGGACCAATGAGCACCAGTGCCAACCTCGGCCCAGTGCCTCTGGCAGCAGCAGATAATAAGCAAGAATAATAGGGGAAAGAGAGTGAAATGTCGCCTGCGCTCTCGGTGCATTAGCCACCAGAGCAGGGAAATATCACATAATTAGGCCGGGCCTTTGTTTGCCTTTGTGGAGGGGAGTGGAGGGCCTGGCTGTGGGTGGAGGCCACATCTCTGTGGGTGCTGTTTACTGGGGATGGGGGTGGGGCAAGGAGAGGAGGATCCCAGGGCTGGGGCTTAGCACCCTGGGGCCCACTCCCCATGCTTGCCCTGCTGGGACTAGAGGGGTGGAGGGAGTGGGGACAGGGAAAGGATGGCACTCGTTCCACTTGGAAACCAAGCCATAGAGCTTTAGGCTCCCCAGCTTCCTTGCTAAACCGCTCACTCTGCTGTTGTTTGTTTATATTTCCCTCGTTATTACCCAAGTCACAGAAACACCCCGGTAATAGCTGTAAAATTACACACTCGCAGCTAATTCGGGGACGACTCTTGGCACAGCAGCCGAGTTTTAAGGAGAAATAAACAAGGCCTGAAATAAAAGTCGGCAGGAATACAAATCTGCAGCAACGAGGGGCCTCCCCTCCCCCGTGGACACCCGGCAAGCATCACCACTGTGCGCACCGGACACGGGCCAGGCCAGGCCGGGAGCCCAAGGATCAGCCTGCCCGTTCCTCCAGCCCAGGGCAATGTGCAGGGCCCTCCCTGTCCTGCCTCCCATCCTCTGCAGAGAGCCCGTTTTCTGCCCCTGCAGAGGAGGCTGAACACGGTCGTCCTCATCCCTATCCACCCATCCTTCCACCTGTCCGTCTGTCCATCCACTTATCCACTCCTTCATGCTTTGTTTGATCAATTACTCTGTGCCAGGCACAGCACACTAGCAGTCAGTAAAATATAGGCCCAGGATGCGTATCTGGTGCAGGAGATAGATGACTAGAAAACTGTGTAAGAGAATAAATAGGCAGGCCGTCAGGATAAGTGCTCTATAGGAAGAGCTCAGCATAGAAAGAAAACAGGGGACCTTTCGGACAGGCCAGGGTTCAGGGAAGAAGTGTTTGTGGGAAAAGAAAGGCTTGTGCTGAAGCCTAATGTAGGTATTTTTTGGGTGCAGAGCAAGGAGCTGGGGAGGGGAGGTATGCAGGGGCCAAAGGTCTGAGGCAGGGCTGGGGTGGCAGGGCTGGGCATGGCATGACCTGGCCTGGAGCAACATTCAGCTGTGTCAGCCCCCCCATGGGGGTTAGACACCAGAGCCCAAAAGAAAGGCTGAGGCAGGAGAGACCTGACTTCCGATGAGTGACTGGGAGGCGTTGGAGGAGCAGGTGGGGACCAAGGAGGCCGCCACAGCCATCCCGGGGTGAATACAGAGCCTTGGGAAAGGACAGTGGCGGTGCAACAGGGAGAACTGAAGGGCTGGGGAACAGCCCCAGAGTAGCCAGGATTTGGATTTTGGGTGAGTGAGAAAGAATGGGCCAGGCACTGAAGAATGGAGATGCATTTCGGAGAGGCTGAGGAGGGGCAGGCTGCGGCACCTGAGGGTCTTCAAAAACCGGCATTAAACCAAAAAAATGCATGGGCCCTGCACCCAGCCGCGTTTATATCTTCCCACATTTATATCTTCCTTGTTGCCCGACTACATCTATATAGGGCTAAGGAGATCGTGTTAAAGCTTTATTTCCTATTTTGAAAAGGGAACACATTCGCATGTTTCAAAAACCAAAGATGTTGCAGTGTGGAGCAGGAAGCCTCCCATCCTCCCACTCCTCCCTTCTCCAGCCCTGCCTTGTTCCTGTGGGTCGTGCCAGAGCAAGCCCGACCCCAGACGGCTCTTAGCAGATGACCAGACGCTGTGGGGCTCTCAGGGTGGGGCATGGGCCTAGCCGCTCTTCTGCCCGCCGTCAAGCCCCATGCTGCGCCATCACTGGGCGATAATCAGTCAGATGCTTTCAAATGTTTATGAAACATTGATGGATTTTCTTGGTCTGGAGTGGTAGCTGTCATGGAATTTGGCTGTTTAGCCCGAAGGTCAATATTTTCCCTGGGCCACCATGGAGATATAATTCGTCTAATCCCGTGCCTGGCCCTGGGGCCCAGCAGCATCCTTAGTGTCGGCTTCTTGCTGGAGGCTGGGGCCAGGGAGGTAAAGGACACAGAGAGTTCAGGCCTGAGCCGGGAAGAAGATGGCACATCATGCCATTCAGCACAGTGGCAGTGGCACTCCCTGTTGGGGACTGGAGCTCCGTGCTGTAGAGTTTGGTGGTAGAAATGTATTCACAGGTCATGTGAAGACGTATCTTAAGAACAAGTACACATGCACACACAAATGCACGCATGTGCACACGGGTGCACACGTATTTCCAAAGGCTGGGCAGGGGAAGGGGAACCCCAGCACTATTGATAGCTATTGAGCCCCCTTCTCGTGTTGTCCCCTCTTGTCCCTGCCACAAGCTCCTTGTTCCCCAAATGCCCCAGCTCTGACCACAGGGCTATGCACAGGCAGTTTGGTTTTCACAGTCTCCCCCACCTGCCACACTCACCCCATCAGTCTCGGATCCCATCAGCTTCAAAACAGCAGATGCCACGCGGCCAGCAAGAAGCCAGCTGCCAGGGACAGCCAGGGACAGCCAGACAGTGGCCCAAGAATGCGGCTCTTAGGCTGCACTCCCCTTAGGTGCTCCAGAGACGGCTTCCTCCCAGAACAGAGCCAGAAACCTGAACCTGAACCAGGTTCCGCCCTGTCTGGATACGTGGAGAGATAAAGGAGGGGAGGACTTAACCGTGAACTTGGGGGCCCTGTTGGCCTTGAGCATGATGCGGATATGGGGATCAGTGAGTGGCTGCACTTTGTATTTTACAGATCAAGACACTGAGGCCCAGAGAGGGGGAACCCCAAAAGAGCCCCACATGTGGTGGGATTCCGGGTGCACCCGTGGGACTAGGAAAACCATCCAGGGTCTATGCATGGTAAAAAGTAGAAGAGGGTGGCCAGTGTCACCAGGAGGTAATGGGTAGGGATCAGGACCAATGGATCCTCAAGGGACAGGGTAGGTCTCTAGATCTGGGCCTCTATTTCCTCATCTCTACAATGGGGAGGGGCGGTGGGACCCCGGGACTGGACAGAGCCAGCTGTTGGTGGTTCTCGAAGTTGGCAGCCCAGGGCAGGGCACAGATATCAGGGGGAGCAGCCGTCAAGGGGGAGGCATGGGCAGGAGCAGGAGTGGAGCAGACCCTGCCCCCACCGCAGTTGTTGTGGGGTAGCAGCTCCTCCCCTCCCTAGGTGAGGCTGAGGCTGACTGAGAGAAGGCTCCAGAGCCTGGCTGTCAGTGAGTGCCCCCTGCCACCTTCTCGTGGTTGATTTGCATAATATTTGCACAAATCTGCATAATTTAGGAAGCAGTCAGCACACCTCCTGGGCAGTCCGATTCTCTGTGATTTTATGAGCTTTGAAGTGGCCCTTTCTTCTGCCCGCTCCCTCCTGCTCTCCTTGTCTCCGTGCCTGGCTTGTCAGATCCTGTTGCCTCTCCCGCACTGGGCTCAGGCTGGGCATGCAAGGCTCTCAGTCCCTGGAGAGCAGAGCTGCAGCACAGCGGGGAGCTGTGAGACTGATGCAGGTCCCCAGTCTCCAGGTGCAAAAGCCTTGTGTGGGGACCCCAAGAAAGCTCCATGTAGGTTCATCAAGAGCAGGCTGGGGCACCAAACCCTCTTTGCCAACAGTGCACAGATGGGCTGGGCACATCGGAGTGGCTCTGAGGCTTCTCCCCTGATGCCGAAGGCTGGGGTGGTGCCCTGAGGGTACAGGCAAGGACGGCAAGTGACTGACCCAGCAGCCAGCCGTCCCCAAGGGAGGTGGCTCGTGTATTACTGCAAGACTCTTGGGTATGAGTGATGCGGGCTCAAGTGAAAGAACAAAAGGCCAGGAACGTAGCTCTGTGGTAATGTGTGTTCTTGGCCTGCACAAGGCCCTGGGTTCGATCCCCAGCATCAGGAAGGAAGGCCAAAAAGGAGGGAGGAGAAAAGGAAAGGAAGAAGGAAAAAGAAACAGGACTGTACTGCCTAAAGGAACAGAGAAACCCAGGGCACATGGACTTCAGCTAGAGCAGGAATCCCCAAGGTTGTCTGGAGTATACCGTCTCAGCCTCTCCCGCTGGTGACTCACCCTGGCTCCCTTCCTGTCCCTCCAGGGGCTCCAGTGAGAACCTTCTGGCTCCAAATCTGAGGAACCGGAACTCCTTCGCTGAGCACTAAGTCTTCTTGCTCTCACGTGGGTTGTGCCCAGATGCAGATGGCTGTCTTGTCACCTAGGCCTAAGTCCCATGTCCACTTCTGGGGGCCAGGACAGTCAGGCCTCCTGTGAGAACTGAGAATGGGGAAGTGGAGGTTGGATGGGGAGAATCAGGGCCCCCAGAGACAGGGAAAGGAAGGGGACCCCGAAGGCCCCTTCGGGAGGGGAGGGCAGCTGCCCAGGCCAGCGGCCTCCTCTTCACGGCAGGACTTGGGCACTAGGCACTAGGCAGGGTATGACACAACACACAATCCCCAGTAACTGTTGGGCCCAAACTACAGGTATGTGAGGATCAGACAAGGTAAGGCTTGGACGGTCGTCCTCTAAGGCCTTGTGCAGGGAAGAGCCTGAACCAGAACCTACAGCCCCTCCAGACCTGGGCAGACAGACCATGTGAAAGAGGTGGGAGTGGGGAGATCAGGCTGCCAGGAGGAGGAGGAGGTGGAAGAGAATGAGGACAAGGAGGAGAAAAAGGAGGAAAAAGGGAAGAAGGGGAGGAAGCAGGGAGGGGAGAAAGAAGAGGAAGAAGAGGGGAAAGACTAGGAGGAGGAGGAGGAAGGCGGGGAGGACAGGAGCTGTGTGTTTTATCTGTAAGATGGTGTGGTGTTCACACGCAGGAGGTGGGGGAGCAGGAGGGGAGGGGCTGAGGAGCAGCGGGGGGGGGAGGGGAGGGGAGGGCAGCTGCCCAGGCCAGGGGAGCAGCTCCTCATGACCACCTGTGGAGGATTTCTGGCAGAAAGAAGGAAAGAAAGGAGGGAGGAAGGGTACCAGGGCTAAGAAGGGCTTCTGATATCAGATGACAAGCTGCTATTTATTCATTTATATTTGAGATAGAGTCATGCTATGTAGTTCAGACTGACTTCAAACTCATGCTGTAGTTTAACTTGAGGCGATACCCCTGCCTCAGCCTTCTGAGGCCTGGGATGGCAGGCTCATATCATTGCACCTGGCCTGCCAAACTGCTCTAACGGAGGCATCTCTGGCAGACCAGGGACAGGAGCGTGTGTCTATCTGTGTACATGGTGGTGTCACTGTGCAGTGGTATGCCTCTCCTTTCTGTCAGTCAGCTGTCCCTGCTCTAGGTCTCCTGGGACATTGTTGGGAGCAGAGACGGTGAGTGATGGGGAGAGGCAGGGTAGCTGTGCCCCCCACACACACCCACAGAGGGACAGCTCCCTTGTGAGCTGTAGGCAGCCACTGAGTCCCCAGGAAACCGCTAATCCCGTCTCCACCCCCTGTCTCCTGTCTCTCGGGTGGCAGCTAGGGCATCTGAGCGCCCCCCTCAGGCTCAGCTTGGTGGGTGGGCTCTGGCTCCAGCCCCGGGTGATCATGTTTCCTTCCAAGTCCTGCTTCCGTAGACACCGGTTTTCAGGGCTGGCTGCGGTTGCCCAGCAACATGGCTAATATTTGGGCTGCCTAGGCCGGCTTTGTCCCCATCTTCAATTTATCAAGACTGGGAGACAGGCCATGCTCCATGCTAGCCTCAAACTCTCTGTGTACCTAGGTGGGCCTCAAACTTTCCATCCTCCTGCCTTGGCTGTTGGGTGCTGGACTAACAAGTGTGCGCACCATCCCGGGCTTGTGCCAGGCCCTGTGAAGAGGTCTTTTATTTTCTAGAATCTTCTCGCTGCTCTGTGCCTCATACAGTGATATAGCTGAAGCTCAAGAGGTTGAGTGAATTTCTTTCCCAAGGTCACTTAGCCTGTAGGCAACTGAGCCCAGTGAGTGGTCCTGCAAGTCCCCAATTGTGCCCACAGCATGGTCACTGCAGCAGAAGGGGCTGTGCCCAGGTCTTTGCCATTTGGAGGATCACTTGGCTTTGGCCTTGGGACCCAAGGATATGCAGACCTCAAGATTTCCATAGGTGACCAGTGCCCCAGGCAAGGAGGGGGTGGAGGGACAAGTGAATGTCCATCCTCTGTCCCCAAGTTCTCTGTCCTCTGCAAAACCTGTTAGTGGACCAGGGCCTCCTGGTCCTGCCTTACAACCTTCCCACGTTAATGTCCCCATGGTGGCCTACGGAGAGAGTTCTGACTCAATAGCACAGTGCCCCTGCCCCCCAGCCCCTGCGGAGTGTGAATTATGTCCTGACTGCTCCTTTTTAAACTACTTGTCACTCCCTCTCCCCATTTTATCCCCCAGCCCCTCATTTCCTACTGTCCTCTGCCAATTCCTCCTCTAGCAGGTCCCCAGTGACCATTGTATATGAAATTATTTTGTGAAATTCAATAAAGTTTTTAATCAGGTCAACATCATTACAAGAAAAGAATCTTCCCTGATGCAGGAAAAATGTGGAAGAAAATCCCCACCACAGCACGCACATACGTACACACAGCCAAGTGCTCGCACTGTGTGGGCTGCAGGCCGAGTCCCTGCCCCCTCTGGACTTTGTTTTGCCCTCTGTATAATGGGTCTCGCACCCATAGTCACCTCGCTAGAGGGGCTGCTTTGCCCTCCCAGAACAGGGAATCAGGTGAGGGCCAGCCCCTCCCAAGCCTCCCCTGACATTTTCGGGGCCTAGGATGACAGTGTCAGCGGAGGATCCTATGACATGAGCAGGGATTTAAGATTATAAATCAGGCCAACAAACTGTTCAGAATAGCATGGTAGGATTCTCATCTCGACGGCCTGAAAGGCCAGGTTTCTTTTTACAAAACTCTGGGGACAACCTGGCCTCTGTATTCTGGCCCCAATGCAGGCCAGACCCCTCCCTGCTCTGTGCCAGCCTTCATCAGGGATGTGCCCACACCGTGCTTCCCACCATGTCATGCCTCAGGGCCTGGTGTATACACAGAGTGAGCCAGCACGGAACTCACTGGGCAGGGCGGGGTGGGAGCCATGCTCCAAAGGGGGCTGCCCAGCCCACAGGGCGAGGGGCAGCAAGCCCTCAGAGACACACCCTGTCCCCCACACAGGACTTTAGTCATCGGACCAGGCTGACTTCATATCTTGGACCTCTGTCTCCCCACCTTGACCTAGGCCCTGGCCATGGCCTCCTGACAGTGCATGTCGAGGGTAGGAGGGAACAGGGCTGCTCTCTAGGCCCTGGACCATGGCTCACAGGCCTTGTGTCCTGTGCTCTGGGCTGAATTAACTACCCAAAACTCAGTCCCCAAGGCCCAACTATCAAGAGATACTGACCTGGAGAGGCTGTGTGGCCAGTGGAGGGGACCTCATCCATCAGATCAATGCCTGCAGAGAAGAGGCCACAGAGCTTGTCCAACCTGAATCCCTGGCACCCTAGTATTGGACTTCTCTGCCTCTAGGAATATGGGAAATAGACTGCTCTTGTGTGTAAGTTAGAATTTTGGTAAAACAGCGCAAATGGATAAAAATGCCATACCTGACCAGTAGTACCAGACCACAGACTCTTAGGGCAGTGCTGCAACCTCCTGGGGACCAGGTGACTTCGAATAATCACCAGACAACAGGTATTCGTGTCTGTCTGGCGAACTTAGCTCCAGAGGGAACTGCTCTCGGTAGCCACTCACGACCCAGCTGCTTGACTCCTTCACCCAAGCCTATAGAAGGCCTTCAGAGGGTGAGGGATGTCTCCAGAGAAGGAAGACAGCCTATTGAGTCCCTTCTGTGTACAGTGCATGGGCTACCATCTAATTCAAGGTTCAGAGCCACCCTGTAGAGGGATTGGTGCAGCCTCATTTTATGAGAAAGGCAGTGAAGGCCTGGAGATCATGCAGCTTTCCAGCACACTGTCTTGTACACTGCAGCCTCGCTGTTACTGCCTGCACCGAGACCCCACCTCGAGCACCAGCAGCTCTTCATCTTGGTCTCCTCCAGCTCCAGGAACTGACTCAGCCTCAGACGGGGTAACCTCGCAATGTCAGGAGCTGTCACGCCTGGGAGCAGCCTCAGCAGGGGACAGAGAGGAGGCAGTAAACCCTCCTGCTTCCTCACCCATGGGCAGGACAGCTCTGAGGTGGCTTTCTGCAGTTGCTCAGAAGTCCCTGGGGAGACTACACCCTGGTTGCCATAGCTGTCACCCTCTCAGGAATGCACAGTCTCTCGGCTTCCTTCCCTTCCTGTCTTCCTCTCCCACTGCCCACCCAGGGCGCCCTGAGGTCACTTCTCAAATCCACTCCCAGCACTCCCACCCTCAGCTCAGCCTCTGGTCCCGGTGCTGTCACGCACAGGGAAGGTGCCAGCTGGAAATGGTCCCTGGCAGGGAGAGGACACGTCACTCCCAGGAAAGCAAAGCCTATGTTCCCATTTTTTCTCTCTCCTACAAGGCTACACCTCTGGGTCCCCCTTGGGCTCCCAGTCCCCTGTGGTCACACAGGAGAATGTGCCTCCCCTCATCAGCCTACCCAAGGCTGGAAGGCAGAGGCTGGGACCTGGCACCAGTGTGGCACCCAGATGCCCCAGGCCTTAGAGGGGGAGGGTGCAGGCCACACTTTGAAACTGAGCACAAGGCCTGAACACTTCTGGGGATTCAGCCTTTCTGGTGACGAGGCCAGGGGAGCTGCTGTCGTGAAAGTGTACGAACCTTAATCCCTGGGCCCTCAGAGACACTCCACTTGGCAGTCTCATCAAGGTGGTTTTGGGGCCTGCCCCAGTTATTCCCCTCAGTGGCAGGGGCCTTGACTCCCTTGCTTACCAGCTGTTGACCCTGACCTCAGTCACCCCATCTGTGATGTGGGGAGAGGGATAGCACAGCTGCTCCCCATGGTGATGAGGGAGGGGAAAGGGCTGCTCCTCACTCAACACCACTCTGTGAGCCCTTGCAGGCACTGAGGACACACAGTGAAGCAAACACACAGCAGTTCCGGCCCTCTGGAAGTCTGGGGTCTCGTGAGTACGGGATCACACGGCCAGTTCATCAGGGCGAGTCTCATAATTTTCTTTCTTTCTTTTTTTTATTTAAAAGAGAATAAAACAAGAGGGGGTAGTACAGAGCAGATCAGAAGAGGACAACATAGGCAACACAGTACTTTACGTTAAGTCGACTGGACGTCAACAGTATCTAACACCATATCTCTTACTCTGCTATAGTTGAGCATAGTTTCAATTACAATAATATCAAACGTAACACAATAGTATAAAGCCATGCATAGAGTGAAAGAATTCCAGGGCTTTCTGAACTGAATAACAGAAAATGATCAATGGGTATTATAATATCTCATTTTTGATAAAAAAGAAAAAAATTTGTTTGAACTATCACACATATTCAAATTCCAATAAGACACAATGTGGTAGATAGAACCAACGGTAATAGAACAAAAAAA
>PVJX010010236.1:0-57806 GCA_004027295.1 Dolichotis patagonum
GTAGGTGTTGCTGGGATCCTGGGGCAGCTCTGCCCGAGGCTGCACGCACCGCCTCACCACTGCTGTCACGCTGTGCAGGGGAGCTCTGGCCTCGACTCTCTTCAGTCCCCCATGGCCTCAGTGACAGATGCATCCTGTTCACCCCACTTTTCCTTCAAGTCTTCGAGCAGGCTTTCAGCTTTTCTTGGTTACTTTTCTCTTGTTGAGGAAAAATACGTGATGCTCAAACTGAAGCAAGGAAAGGTTTATTTAGCTTACAAGTTTGGAGGTTTCAGTCCATACTCAGCTGACTCCAAGGCAGGGAGGCGTGGCTGAGGGGCAGCCGTTCATTGCAGCTGCAAGTGACCAAAGTGAAAAGGGTAGAAAGCAAAAGTGCGGCACCTTTATGTCCTTATGTTTTATGCTGGTTCCCCACCTCTGGGCGGGTGCAGCACTCATGCCAGCAGTCCCAGTGCTAGACAATAAACCAGTCATGAACACTAGATTCAGCTGCACTTATGACTGCACGAGGCTTGGGGGCACCCAGACACAAACCATAATGTAGCTTTTCTTGAATGAGCACTAAGCTGAGTGGGAACGGACGCTGACGTGGAACCTGCATCTGCACACAGAGAAGCCTCTCCATCTCCTCCACTGCTGTGCCGTGCTGCTGGTGATTGCTGACTTCACTGGCTCCAGCCACTTCCCATGCTCCATGATCCTGTCCTTGTTCTTCAGGACTGTGCTGGTGGCTGAAAGATTCATGTTATAAGAATGAGCAATGTCTACCATCTTTTCACCTGGGTCCAGTCTCTCCATATGGTCCAGTCAGCCATATGCTGGCTCTTATGAAGGTTACAACCTTCATTTGTAACTATATATATGTATATATGTATATGTATATATATATATATACACACACTACATATATATAGTATATATATACATATATAGAAGAGTTATAACCGTCATTTATAACTATATATATATATATGTATATATATAGAAGAATTATAACCTTGATTTGTAACTATATATACATATATAGAGGAGTTATAACCGTCATTTGTAACTATATAACTATATATATATACAATATATACTATATATACAATATATACAATATACAATATACATTATACAATATACAATATATATACTATATATATAACTATAGTTATATATATAGTTACAAATTTACAAAGTTTGTAATTAAAAATATTATCAAAAAAACTCCAAGAGTAGAGACTTCAAACAATATAAGAAGTTTTTAAAAATTTGAAACAGCTATTTAATAGCTTCTCTTTTCTACTACCATGACCACCACCACCACTACTAGCTATATATATACCATACCACATATATACTATATATAACTATAACTATATATATGTATATATGTATATATGTATATATGTATATATGTATATATATATATATATACATATATATAGTTACAAATGAAGGTTATAACTCTTCTCTTTTGTTAGTTTCCTTTTTCTTTCTTTATGGGGTTGTTGAGAAATTCTAGTGCTGTGATTAGCAGGAGTGGGATGATCATGTTAATTTCTTGTTTCTACTCTTCAAAGAAGTGCAATCAATATTTCCCCATGAAAAGTAATGATTTCTGTAGACTTTTTAAATAACCTGTACAAATAGGAAAATATTTCTCTTTCCTTAGGTAGGTTTTAAAAATATATGTGAGTAGATGCTTGATTTTATCAAATGATCTTTCTGCACTGGTTGCAATATGATTTTTAAATCTATTAATGTGGGGAAATATATGAGTCTTTGAAATATTGTGGTATGAATATATGTTTACATTTCTTTGGTAATCTGTCATCATCATGGAATGATCTGGAGCTTTTTAGTCTTCTTGTTGCTAGTAGTGGTGGTGGTGGTCATGGTAGTAGAAAAGAGAAGCTATTTAATAGCTGTTTCAAATTTTAACAAACTTCTTATATTGTTTGCAGTCTCTACTCTTGGCATTTTTTTGGTAATATTTTTAAGAAATTTATCAATTTCATTTTTGTAGTTCATAATAGTTTTTCATTATTTTAATTTTTAGCATCTTTAATATAAATGTTATAAATTTATTATTTTAAGTATATAGTTTGGTGGTAGTTGGCTATTTCACAGAACTGTATATTAACACCACCTGCCCCAATTCTCATAGCAGAATACTGGGTAGTATTATACTACTGTACACTCAATTCCCACTCTGTCTTGTTCTACTAATCTACTTTCTCTCCCTACGGATTTTCCTTTGTTTAATATTTCCATTATATGGAATCATGAAATCTGTGGTCTCTTGGGCCTGACTTCTGTCACATCACATACATTTTCATGGTTTATCCATGTTGTACCATGTATCAAATCCTCACTTCTTTCTATGCCTGACTGACACTATACTGCAGCAGATACCACTGTACTGCAGTGTGTGTTTATCCATTCGTCAGTTGGTGGACATATGGATTGTTTCCATATGTTGGCTCTTATGAATAATGGTTCTGTGAGGAGTCATGCATGAGTTTTTATGTGGACATATGCTTTTCAGCTCTCACAAGAGTACACCAATGGAGTAAAATTTTTTTGAGTTAGATGGTAACTCTAATTTTTTAAGAAACTGCCAAATTCTTTCCAATGTGGCCAAACTGTTTCACATTCACAATTGGAATTGGAATTGAAATCTCAATTTCTCCACAAACTACAGCAACACTTACTATTGGCTGCCTTTTTGATAGCCTGCTTAGTGTGTGTGAACTTATGCTTCGCTGTGGTTTTGATTTTTGTTTCTCTGGTGACCAGTGATCATAGTGAGTGTCTTCTCTGCTTATTGGTCATATGTCCTCTTTTGGAGAATCAATGGCTCTATCCTCCACAACTTGATCCTTATATATAAATCCCCATCATTCTGATAGTAATTGGAAGTAAGCCCATTTCTCTGTTCTTTTCCCATATTGCAATAGATTTTTAAATAAAATCCATCTTCAACATTTGACACCTGATTCTGACATTCTTTAAAAAATTTTTTTTTGCTTTTTAAATTTTTTATTAATTTGAAGGTAGTAAAATACAACAGAACAGAATGGAATAAAGCAAATTGAGACAGTGTAGTGAAATTGGTACAGAACTTCACAGCAGGTTACTGGGATAACAGTAATAGGTACCATAGTATAACTCGTTATTTTCACAATAGTTATTCTTTTAATCAGGTATAGCAAAATCAAAGGAAATACAGAATATTATAGAACTTATCAAAACAGAATATTGAATAGAGCAATACCATTAATCAGGACAAAGCAAAGCAGTGATAAAAATATTTGCCTTCAAAGAGATGGTAGAAGGAAATCCTCCTTATTTGCTGTATTACATATGGTCAGCCTCCCAAAAGATGCTCAGATCTCTGGCTTCCACTTGCTGGTGGTGGTGGTGGGAGATGGGATGTTTGATTCTTAGCCCGCGTGTCAGTAAACTCACAGCCACTTACCAGGGCAGTGAGCTGGTTGCTTGGTTTTCCAGCACCCTAAATTCCAACATGGTGTGAATCTCAGGAGACACTGCTGGTTCTTGCCCTGGGGTGGCCATGGCTTGCCAGACAACAGCCACTTACCAGGGTGGCAGGCTGGTTGCTCAGTTTCTCAGCACCCTAAGTTCCAACATGGTGCGGAGCTCAGGAGACGCTGCTGGTTCTCACCCTGGGGTGGCCATGGCTTGCCAGACCACAGCCACTTACCAGGTCTGGCAGGCTGGTTACTCCTGATTCTGACATTCTTTAACAAAGTCTTTTGCCCACTATTTAAATTGAGATATTTGCCTTTCCCTCCTCAATTTTGGGTGTTGAATATTTTGTCTCAACAATGAGAGAAAAGTGACTGAGACAGACGCCAAAGTGAGGAGAAGACTTGTCTATCAGAGTCTGTCTGCCTCACTGGTTCCAGCAAGACTTTTAGGGGTACTCAAGTTAGTAAGTCTCTTATCCTGCTCAGTTTGAGCAGAAGAGCTTGATCAGCTCTTGTTAGTAAGGCCATCCTCAATAGAAGGGAGTCAGAATGCTTAAGCTCTGAATGCCTGCTGAGTGAATGTGTGAATGAGTGGTGTGGACAGCATAAGCAATAGGCTGCTCCATATGTGCACCAAGAGTGGGAAGCACTGGTCATAGTGGCTAATTGGACCCTCATTTGTGGTTCTGTGGTAATGAACATATGGCATAATAGGGGTCTTACACCCTCATTAGCCAAATTGCACTTAAATCCCTATGAGGGGCACAGCCAGGTGGGCATCTGAATGATCTCTCTCAGAGGTGTACCCACCCTTTGCCTGTTGTTCAAGCATACACAGCACACATATAGGGAACCAGAAATAGCAATTAGTAAAAAATCATAGTCCCTGATTGCAGGAAAAAGGGCTTTTTACAGAGTTAAAAATGAAATCAAACCACTTTCTGCATCTCAAATGAAGAAAAAAAGAAAATGAGGCTCATTCTTCCTAAGAATTCTGCACTGACACCCTTGTCAGCTGCCACAGTTGTTGTCAACATTTATAGCTTCACTCCTCCCTCCCACCTTGTCTACTTCCAGTCAATGGAACTTGTTTCAGCTAGCCACTGCCTGCACTTGGCCATACAGCCCATCCCCCTCCAAGGACATACCTATCCTGATTAGATGGCATCTTCTAATGCCCACCTGGGATGGATGACTGTTGACAATTCCTTCTGAGTTCTACATTTTGACTGAGGAAAAATTTAGCTGACAAATACACTGTGCATTTAATAGATAAGACAAACAGAGTTCTATCATATTAGGCCCCCAAAGCCCATGATTATTGTAAAAGTTGAGGGCAAACCCATGACTTTTCTGGTAGACAATGTAACAGAATACTCTGGCTTCAAAAGTTTCCTCTGTCATAAAGCTACCACCACTGGGGAAACTGGGACTCTTTCTTCCTACCCCTTCAGCCAGGCACAAACTTACAGCATGGAAGGACATCTCCTTCTCACTAGGCCAGTCAACCTCCCTCTCGTTTAATCCTGAATATTCAATTTTGACTGTTCCTTGGGAAGAAAATGACACCTGCATGAGTCTGAGACAGATAACCACAATCTCGAAAGTTCTGAAAACTCTCCTCCCAGAGGTGTAGACTACAGACTCATTTCTGGGCCTGGCCATCAACCATGCCACCTCACCACGATCTTAGCTACTATCATGTCATGGAAAGCACAAACAGCCATCCAGCCACACATCAATTAATCACTTTGGGAAAGATCTCCATACTGTAAATGCAGCCATCACCTTACACTTCGTGGTTCCTTACCCATACACACTTTTTGTTCTAGGTTTAAAACATGCCTTTCTCTGTTTGGAAGTTGCTGCCATAAGCTCCTTCATCTGGTAAAATCCCTAGACAAAAAACCAGCTCATTTGGACTCAATTGCCATAGGGGTTAAAAACTCCTATTTTCAGTGAGGCTCTGATAATACATTTGGCTCCATCACAGTCCCTTGAGCAAACAGTATAGATTGTGAAACTGCTAAAGTATACCTTTCTTTCCTGTAAAGCCAGTTCAAGATCTCTGAGCTGCCAATGCTGCCATGATTGCCCTCCATATATGTTACTTTAGTCTTCTGCCACCACAGCCTACTGGTATACCTGCCTAGACCTAAAGAATACCTTTTTCTTTCTTTGGTTGGCTCCTGCCAGCCAGCCTTTCTTCTCAAAGACCCCAGTTCTGGACTCAAATGTTAACTGACCTGAACTCAACGTCCCAGAGGTTTGAAAGCTTATTTCTTTTTCACTGCACTTATGATTGATCACTGCAATTCTGATTGATGAAACCCAAGCTACCTGATGAAAAGGCACAAAAGCTCTGCTACAATATCTGGCAGAAACTGGTTACAAAAAACAAAACAAACAACCAATAAAACACTCACATGCAATGCCTCCCCTGCAAATTTCTTAGAGCTGTTGACTTTTATAAAATCTAGATCCTTAAGTTCACAAAAACCATGATGCTTACTCCAGACTATCAGTGCCCAGTGGCCTACCTGTACAAATACTAGTATCGAGTCTAAGGGCTGCCTCCCCACTTTGCCTCTATGCTCTAATAGCCACTGTCCTTCTGATAAAGAAAGCTGACAAGCTTACTTTGGGTCAAGACCTAACTGTCCAGGTGCTACATGCTGTGCTGGACCTTGCCCAATAGCAAGGACTCACACAAAAATCCCTACCTGACTCTGTTGGCAATATAACCATTCAATCCTGCCATGTACTTGCCCACAGAGCTGGGCCCAATGGACCGTGACTGCCTGGCACTGTCTGACAAACTGTTCTTGAGCTGATCAGACATAGCAAATAAAACCCCTGACAAATGCTGAGTGCTCTCTTTATGGATGGAAGTAGCTCTGCTAGGACAGGCTAGATATGCTGCGGTCACATTGGACAAAGTTATTTTGGTAAATGCTCTCCTCCTACTGCTTCCTGCCACTGTTTGGAAACTTGCTGCCAATGACACAGAGCCAGACATACTGCCACTCTATGTTCCACAAGCTCAAGCCACAGCCCTGGCACCTATATCCTGCAGCCAAGTCAGGCTTCAGTGTCTGAGTCACTGGCCCTGACCTCAAGCAACATAGTGAACTCTACACAGAAACAAACCCAAGACACTCTACCCAAGATGGTAAGGCAAATTTGTAGGGTCCTGCTATAAAATATCACCCTTAGATACGGCCTATCCTTGATCATTGGCAGTGACAACAGGCCTGCATTTGTAGCAGAGATAACTCAAAAACTAGATTAAATGAAAACTACATATGGAATACAGGCAACAAAGCTCTCCAAGAGTTAAAAAACTGTTTATAACCAGTTAAAAGACCAGCTGTCTCTGTAGACATTCCTGCACACATATATAACCAGGTATGCACACACGTATAACCAGGTTAACTACCTTTACAAGCTTCAGAAATACAGCCCAAGATCCACTGGAAAATTTAGCTGGACAGCTCCTCCTGGGATCACTTTAAAGAGAGTGCACTCAAAGCCCTGTTCTGGTGACTTTAGACACAGGTTCCTGCATGCACGGCTGAAGCCTGAGGACACAGTTTACAGGACTGCTCCATACCTAAGCCCCTTGATTTTGGTGTCTTTTCAGGCTGCTTACCCTAGTCCTTTTTGCCCCGCCCCCTTCTGCCTATGGTTGTTGTTAATTGATATGAGTTTTGCTTACCCAAGTCCTAGCTTCCCTGTCCCCTGCTAGTTTTTTTCTTTCCTTACACTCTCTGGATAGTTGCTCCAAGAGAATAGAACAATTAGTCAAACAGTTGACCAAGATTTGATGAGCATCCAAGGCATATTGGACACTCTCCTAGACCAGACTGACTCCTTCAGTACCTTGCCAGAAATGTTGCAGAACAGGCAGACCTGAATTATGCCTCTTCCTAAAAACAATTTAGAGAAAACTCTGTGATAAGACAATCTTGGGAAGCTTGGCTAGGGCCATCCTAGAATTACTGACAACCCTAGTGTTACTACTTCTAGTTGTCTCAAGAGATACCTGAAATCTGCCCAGCAAAGATTTGCTGGAGAAACTAAAAGAGGGAGGAAATGTAGCAGAAAATGCCAGTACACTTCAGTTCTTTCATTGTTCAAGTAACAGTTCCTGTTTCAGCTCCAGTTGTTTTTGTCTCTTAGAAAAAGCTAGTCACTTTGAGGCACAGCTGGTCACTCTGATGCATAATGTATAAGCCAATCCCCAACTGCCAAGCCATCCTGCCTCTGTACTTCCTGCTTGCTTATAAGCTCTAGATCACCAGAGATCAGGGCCTGATAGTCTGTGAATGATCCCCATCAATGCCTGTTGATATTTATAAATCTGCCTCTAAATCATGGGTGCCATTTTGGTGTTGCTGCTGGTCATAGCATTAAAGCAATGAACCTTCTCACTTTGGTCATTATAGATAAGATTTCTCTTTACTTTGTGGTTTCATATTTTTGTTTTATAATGATAATGTGTTCTCAGACTTTTACATGATAGCTTAGTTCATGAACCCAGTTCTCCCGGTGATTCTGATCACAAACCAACTGGACAAGAACCAAATCCAATTTCTGTGTAAGGTCAGTGCTAAACCTAACCATTGACTTTGACTCAGTTCTTATTCAGCTCTTGACCAGAACTGCAGAAAGAATCAAGTTCTTGAACCGAGGCATCATTGTATTCCTCACTGAAATTCATTTGTCTGTTCCCAGTGTCTGCTTCACTGGATTCTGCGCCTCTTGCTGGAGAATGCTGTTGTTCCAGATTAGTCCAGGAATCCTGACAAGAGCTCACTTAGGCAGGTGAATGGCTTCTCTTTGGAAGCCTTGAGTTAGATAGAGCAGGATGGGTTGACAGGTACTGAGAAACATTCTGAAGGTTGTTAAGAAAAAGAAATGGAAAGGGTGGAGGTAGGAAAGGGAGAACTTTCAGACATGAAAATGGGCAGTCAGAGGTTTGAGAGCTGGAGACGGTAGCCTGGGGCCCCTGCCTCCGCTGAGCGTCTTAAGCTCTTCAGTTTCCCGCCTGTTTTTGCGGCTCCCCAGGACTGCCCTTGAGACGGGTTTTTCCTACCTTTACCTCTTGCACCATCCAGTCGATGCTGGTAGACAGCAGTGCTCAGTCTGTTTTCTTTTCCTGCCAGCTTGGGCTTGGCAGCCATAGGAAGCAGAGAAAATGAGAAGACCAGGAAAGGAGGGGAGTCTAGCTGTGTGCTTTGTAACAACTACTTTCCTACAAATCACCAGGGGGCCGGTAAAAGAGGAAAAAAATCCCAGGCCACTATTCCTAATAATTCTCATTACTAGATCTGAAACCTGCCTCAAAAAAAAATCTGTGATGCTGAATCAGGTGTACTAAGGACCAAACTAACTGAGACAGAATGGAAGGAGTAGGGTGCTGCAGGCCTGGCCTGGCAGTCGGAGGGCCGGCCGTGAAGCGGACCCAGGAAGTCCTGCAGCACCCTTGCCTTTCTCAGGAGCTGCAGCATGCTACCCTCTGGGTACCCTCTGGTAGCAGGCCTCTGCTCCTGCTTCTCTCTGCTCTCTCCTGTCGAGAGAGAAGGGTGACGTAGAAACACTGTACACACCTGGGGGACAGTGTTTGAATAAAACCATCTTCTACTCAACCATCTGCTAGGAAAGATGGGTTATTTCAAAAATTTCCTATTTTGCTTTATTTGTGTGATTAGTGGAAAGCAACCTGCAAACAGAATAAAATCTGGGATTTGAGTAGACAAATAGATAAATTGCAAAGCAGGTGACAGTTGAGTTTTGGGTGACAGTAGAGTTGCAGCTGGTTGCATTTGTGGGATCCCCCTTAAGGTAATAGTAAACAAAACCAACATTCCTAGAAAAATAAAATTTGCATCTGAATGCTTAACTCTATCATGGGACTCTGCCGCATAAGATTCATAAGAAAAAAATTCTCTTTCCCTGCCATTAGCTGAAACAAAGCTACAAACCTAATTTTGTACTTATGTCATAGCTACAGATTTCAGCAGTGACAAACTGAGAATTCCCACGCCTGTCCCGCTTCAGTGAGCTAGTTTTGTGCGTAACATAACTAGCTGAAGTCTGTGTGTGTGTGTGTGTGTGTGTGTGTGAAAGACAGGGAGAGATGCTGTTTTGTGTATATTATTTTACTCTGATAAATGTCAGTGAAATTAGCTGATCATTTTTTCTCAGGTTAAAAATGCTGTATGTACAGAAAAACATTTTGGAAAATAATACAGATATAACATCTTTGAAAATAAAGTTCCTTTTCAAGTCTCAGGGAACTTGTCTTTGAAATACAATTTATTGGAAGGTACAGAATCCTTTTGTTAATCAAGTATTCTGTTTTGCCAGCTCACATTTTTTTTAAAAACTATTTCTTTGTTTAAAGCGAGGCTTATTTAAGTTATATTCAATAGTCTGACTTGTCTGGCCGCTTAAATACTTAATGAA
Organism: Dolichotis patagonum; assembly: GCA_004027295.1. Classification (NCBI taxonomy): domain Eukaryota; kingdom Metazoa; phylum Chordata; class Mammalia; order Rodentia; family Caviidae; genus Dolichotis; species Dolichotis patagonum. The sequence goes on from PVJX010010236.1 coordinate 9,954, forward strand.
TATTTACAGAGGAGCTGTTCTGTGCAGAATATTTAAAATTACATTCTGGGGATGGATTAGGATTATAAAAATATTAAGAAATAATTGGAGGGTCAGTCATACAAACAGAGTTCAGTTTGAGAATAATCATGTGGCACATACCAAGGAGTATTAAGTAACAGCATGAAAAGACAAGCCGGTGTGAAAATTTTATACTGAGTAAGGCAGTGGGCTACACAGGTTGTGGTAGCACTGTGAGCCTCGATTCTGCTAGTGATCTCAACGGGACTGGTGGGCCATCGTCCCTCTCTGTCTAGTGTCCTCCATCTCTGTTGCTTGCTTTTCCACGAAGAGTAAACTTTACTCCGCACAAATAGATAAAGACTGAGCTGGTGTTTCTTTTGGCACTGTGTGTAGGGAGGAGAATGTTAATCCTTGGAAACTTCACACAGTGATATTTTTATAAAGTGCTCAAGTTTTTCTTAGTCTAGCCATGAACTTTTTTTAGAGGAAACCAAGAGACTTTGGGAAACGATGGCCTAGGTTTGGTTTATGTGGCTTAAGCTTTTACATTTCAGAAGGATTTGATAGCTTTGTTACTTCAAATCACCCAGTCCTCTCTGGGTTTAACACTGATCGCACCAGTTCTTTTTTCCTCTCATTTCTAACTTTAACTTCTCTACAAAGGCTTATGAGGGCAGATCACGTTTGCTTCTTTTTTCTTCAAGTGGCAAAATAAAGGCCTAGACGAGCCTGTGTTCTTTCATCTCTCCTGTGACTCTGCTTAAAATTCCCAGACACCGTGGAGACATATTTAGGTCTGTATTCTTGCCACGGAAAGACTCTTCCTCCACACTTTGGTGGTAATTTAATTTTTGAGTTGCAAGACTTTGATTTAAAATTTTAATGCGTTTGTGTAGTTACTTGCGTAGGCAGACAGAAATACATCTTCAGTACAAATATATTTACATCATAATGGTATTACCCATCCCACCACATACATTTTTTCCAAGAAAAACATGATCTTAAAAGATAGGGCATACAGTTAAGATGATCATTCCCCATTTTAAATGCTCTTTTAAAAATATTTTGGAAAAAAGTGACCTAATTGTGAAAACTTCAAGACTACCCTATTTGCTTTTGAAAAATGGACCAATTGCTCTATGCAAGAAGAATGAGTCCAAGAGAGTAGCTAGTTTAGATGGATAGCATATGTATTAGTCAGCTCAGGTTGTCATAACAAGATACCACGCACTCTGGGCTTGTGCAATAGATACTGATTTTCTCATTGCTTTGAAGGCTAGACCACTATCAAGGTGCCAACAGGGCTGGCTTTACTGAGGGCTTTCTTCCAGCTTATAGATGGTCGCCATCTTGCCTTGACCTCATTATGCCTCTCTTTCCTATGCAAGGAGGGTGAGGGAGAGATGAGGGGAGGGAGTGTGAGAGAAGAAAGCAAGAGAGACCTGATATCTCTTTCCCTTGTTGTAAGAACACAGTCTTGTTGGATTAGAGTCCCACCCTATGACCTCAGTTAATCTTAATTACCTATTCAAAGGCCCTGTGTCTAAATACAGTCATGTTGGGGCCAGGCCTTTGACCTATGAATTCAGAGGGACGTGATTTAGTCCACAGTAGAAGATAATGCAACCACCAGGATTCTGTGATTAAAAACTAAGAGACGCATGACCCTCAACCACAGTGGCACACGTCTGCCTACAGGATAAAGAAGACTTGCCCAAGCTAGTATCTGGTAAGTATGACTTCTTAGAAGCAGTGGAGGAATCATCTCTGCTTTGTCTGAAATCTCTCATCCTCAACATACTGGATCCATGTATACCCTGGTACCTGTAGCACTGTGATTATCCCCCACCTCAGAACCTCCACTTTCGTGTCAGTTTCAGCAATTCCTGCTTCCCTAGAGCATTTGCTTCCAGTGCAGCCTGCCAGTTCACCAGCTGAGTGGCCTACTTCTGCAGAGAGCCTGCAGGGGTTGTTACTGGAGCATGGGTTCCATGCTGTCCTAACCTATGCCTACCAGTGAGGTTACAGCTGGGCCGCAAAGGGGATGCTTTCAATTTCATTTTTAGAAAGCAAGATCAGTAACAATGCACACAGTGGTCTTCATCAAGGGTCTTAGCTCTTGTAGGATTGCCTAAGTCCTTACTGAGCATTAGCTGTGTATCAGGCATTGTGATAGATTATGAGATTTCAACAGGGACTCAACATATATAACACGTATTTTTTGAAAATTCATAAATTACCATTTATGTTGTTTACAGTTTTATCTTTCTGAAACTTCCTTTTTTTCATATGATGTTAATCCTTAGTGATGCAATGAATTTTTAAAATTGTGATTTTTTTCCCTTCTGATAACTACAATGATAACTTAGAAATTTTGCAAATTCAGATGTACATGCATAAAAAAATTAAAAATCACTTGAAATCTTCACAGATGAAATTAATACTTCAGTACTCTTTCTTCTGGGCTTTTATCTTATATATTTATATCAATAGACTTTCCCTCACTGGGGTAAAATGTTTGACACCTACAGCTTAAAGGAGGGAAGGCTTATTTTGGTTCATAGTTTCAGAGGTTGCAGTCCATGGTTTGTCAGCTCCAGGGCTAACACTTCGTGGCAGAGGGGCCTAACAGAGGAAAGCTGCTCAACTTGTTGAAGCCAGAAAGCAGATAGAGCAAGACAGCCTGAGAGAGAGAGATTTGGGTGTGACCCACCTCCGCTGTCCCGAACTCACCTCCCAAGAGCTTTTAGCATGAAGTCACCAATGCCTGAATCCACTGATGATTAGATTACAGTGCCTCTGATCAACCATCTTCTGAAAGTCCCATCTCTGAATATGTGAGAGATTTGGGGACATTTAAGACCTAAACTTGAACAGTATATGCATACTGCATGCATATATATATTTCTGTTTAAAAATTTGGTATCCTTTGTATTCTGGATTGAAACTACTCTTTTTTCAATGTTATTTCACATGTATTTTATGTCATTGAATAATATTTTGCCTGCTAATGGCTGTTTGGCTATCTTTCCTATATTTATAAAAAATATTTGTCTTGTTTTAGAGCATTTAAGTAATTTTTCCATTTTTCACTACTATAAATCAATGGAAGTATGTGTCTCTAATTGTTTACTTAAGATAAATGTACAGAGCTGGCATTGCTGGCTCAAGTCACATTTTTCCTTTTGGATGGATACTGCACAATTTCCATCCGTGAAGCTAGTATTAGTTTCAAGACCGTCAGCTCTGTGCAACCGGGACAGTTTCTTGAATTTCCATTGGTATGGATATAGATATTTTGTGAACCCTTTCTAGTTTGATTGGTGAAAACATGTAGATTTTTAATTAAAAAATTCTGAGGAAGCATTTGGCTAAATTTCTTTTGAAGAGGCTTTAGCTATTTGTGTTCCTACAATTATGATTTCTAATTTTTGTCTGTTTTAATATTGCTCCTCTCTGTATATATTTGTGAAGATACTCTGTGCCAAAGGTATGAGACCTTTATTTTACACATTGCAAATATTGTGCCTATTTTGTTGGTTGCTTCTTATGTACATTTTGGGCTTAAGACTCTTACATTTTTTTTTTTATTGGTACTGGGGATCAAACTCACGACTGCGCACTTGCAAGGCAGGTGCTTATGCTGCTGAATTAAATCCCCAGCCCCCAAGACTGCTACATTTTGCAGCTATATTTGTTAGTCTTGCTGGTGTTGCTTTATATCTTAGAAATTTTTCATTCTCGAGGTTAAACATAATTTTCAAGTTTTCTCTTCAGGCTCAACTCACTGGGTCTGTTTGGGGGCTCTTTATCCTATTTCACTTATGTATTTTGTCACCAAAGTCATCATATATACATGCATATAGTTTGGTCTTTCATGTGTAAGTTCTCTAGTTTCATTTGTTTTGCACTTCTTATAACCTAGTCCTCTGAATTTCAGAAATTGTTCTTTTTTGACTTCAGTATAAATCTACAGTATTGATTCTGCTCTTGAACTGCTATAAAAGACTTCAAATTAAGCTATGATATTTTAATTTTCCTACTTTGTTAACTCAGACAGTATCACTTCAATCAGTTATCTTATCTTACTGTGCAGTTATTGCCCCAGTTCATATTTTCTTGACTTGAATGCCACAAAGTGTGACCACTTACAGTTCACTTCTACTTATTATAGCTATGCTTTGCAAATAATTGCTTGGTTTATCCTCTCAAGGATCTTTTTAAGTCACTCTTGGTCCGGCTGGGGTTGTGGCTCAGTGGTAGAGCATTTGCCTAGCATGTGTGAGGCCCTGGATTCCCTCTTTTGCACCCTGAACTGCCTCCTTCCAAGTCTTCTTTTATAACACATGAATTTTTTTTATCGATGCCACTCATCCCTGGCAGAGCAGAAGGCGATTAAGGCCTGACACAGTCCCCACTATGTGTGGACTGGCCTTGTGCCCTTCTGTATTCTACCTGAGAAACATCTTTGGCTTCAGTGCCAGGTCCAGTACTGGATCACAGACCACTTCAGGAGCCTGGCAGTGGCTGGGAGGCCTGCAGTCCAGGACCTTGGGTCATTCCTGCAGTTAAGTCTTCTGTCATCCTTCTCCGGGTTGGCGAAACCTTCTAGAGCCCGGTTGTCCCTTCCTAGTGTGTTAGCTGGTCCATCTTTTATGGTGGGCGCAGGAAAAGGAAGTCCCGAACCTTTTCCCATGGTACTAAGGGAAAGTGAGGGCGAGCCCCTTCTCCTTAGAGGGAAACTCTGACCCTTGTGGTCTTCTGTTTGATGCGTCTGCATTTAACCTTAACTTCTTAGTGCAACTGTGCTAGAGCTTTTCCAGGCATCATGCCTAGAGTGGGGTTCTCAGGGCCCCCTCTTGTTCCAGCCCATGAAGGGGTGCTCCAGTGAGTCAGACTCCTGGTGTCTGCTGCTCTTTCCCTAATTTCCTCCTGTTTACCCTTAATGAATAGAAACAGCTCAAAGCTGGTGTCCTGTGAAAATTGCTCTTCCACATTATCACTCTGTTCCAGATTTTCTGTTTTTCTTAAAGTCCTTGGTTTGTTTGAGCTGGCTTCAAGACAAGGGATAATTAGATACCTATGATGAAATAAGATGGCAGAAGACTTATCTCGCAAATCAAAAATGGATGACAAAGCTTATTTGAGATAACACTTCTCCTGCATGCCTTACAACTGTGATTTGAGGACAAAAATGAGATGATAAACGTGAAAGGATTCTGGAGACTGCTGGAGGGGTTATTCAAATACAAACTCACTTTGTTATCTCTACATTTTATAAAACCAGAAACCAGTAGCCTTGTTGAAATCAAAGCCTTGTTGAGTTGGGAATTCTTTTAAGGGATGTGTAATAATGGAAGATTGTTATTCAGAGGAAAGCCATTCTATTTTTATGTGTTTCACCCTCTTCTTTTTCCACAGTACATCTGAAATAGAGGTTTGTCTTATTCTTTATCCCCCCAAAGAGAGGCATAGCCTGACTTTCCGCTGTAGATAATTTAAATACCAAGGGATTGTTTCAGCGAATGAAAGTAATCTTCTCATTGGTCTGACCCTGCACAATGCCTAAGGGTTGGGGGCAAAGGCATTAATTAAAATGGAAAAATTGGTAATTTCTGCTCTATCTGGGAAGCTTAGACATGATATAGTTTGAGGGAAAGCAATGACTTTTGCTTTAAATGCAAATATTAATACAGGAAAGAGCCTGGGATAGACTCTGCAACTGAAGGAGATTGTGATTTCTTTTTCATGCCTTTTTCTTTGAAGTCATGCCTCTTTTTCTTTCCTAAAGCTCTGTAATACATACATTTAACATGCAGGGTTTTTTTTCTCCTTCAAGTTCCTTTCACTTGACAGTTTGTGTGACTTTTCATACTTCTGAAAGCAGTGCAAATTGCAGGTATTGATAAATCTTTGAAAAAGCTGTAAGGATTCGTGATGGTTGTTTGCATCTGTGTGGGTGACACAGAGCCAGTTTGAGACCTATGTTGCCTTCTCATCTTGGCCATGTGGACAGTTTGGGTCTCGCTGGCCAGAGTCTCCATATAGACATAGAGCCTGGAAGTGACCGCTGCGGCAAATACACCTAGGTACCATGCACTTGTATGTACAAAAGCAACATTGCAAAATTTGAAGTAACATCTATTATCCTCAGGCTAAAGGCTCATCAAGTAGTATTGCAATGAAAAAGATGCATTTTTATTGTCTAGCCATTAATAGCAGGAAATGGGAATGTGATCATTTATACCAGTTCTGAGCATCCCAGTTCATGAGGCTTTTCACTAATGATAATAATTGTGGGTGAAAATTACATCTAATATGGAATTACCATGGCTGAGCATTTTAAAGTTATCATTATTATATTACAGGAAAATTTGTTACAGAAATTAAAAAAAATCCCAATTCCCTCTAACTTGTTTCTTTTTCACTTTGATTTCCACCTCTTCTTGATATACTTACAAACTTTCACGTTACTGTAATTGTAAGATGCATGCAGTTTTAGGTTTAGCATTTCTCATTTATCATTCATTATGCACAAACCATTTTTCCTGATCGTGTACTAAGCATAAGGTTTTCCATGGCTGCTGCTTTGACCAGTCTCCTATTGGTGAACGTGGAGCTGTCTACCTTATTTTTGTGTGTGGCTATTCAAATTTAAGTAGTGCTGCAATAAACATCTTTACTTGGAACTGATTTTAGCTCTTTGAGGGAAGTTCATGCTTTTTAAAAGGAACAAAAGGAAAGCAGTGAGATTTCTGTGCCGAATTTGAAGGCCTTTCTAGTCGGCAGCAGGTAGAGAGGAGCGATTGGAGGCCGACACTGGAAGGGGCTCTGAGGCTCATCCTGAGGAAGGGGCATGCTGAGCAGAGAGCAGGCACGGCTCTGCTGTGTGAAGCCCCAGGCCACAGGCAGCACGAGCTATGGTGCACCCAGGAGCAGTCTGCAGGGACCTCTGTCCCCAGTCAGCCGTGGAGTTGTGAGTCAGCTACACTGAGACACGGGCAGTCTGCAGCTCGCGAGCCTTCCTGGAGGCCAGCTAGGCTGTGGACAGGCAAGGCACTGGCTCTGCCCCCAGTAAGCTGGAGACAGCAATGGCGGGAAAGGGGATCTCGGGTAGCCGGGGGGCTTGGTGTGATGAGGCGGCACATCCCTCTGTCCCTGCCTCCTGAGCAGGGAGTACTTTCCAGAGCTCTGTTTGCCCTCATTCCTGGCCTCAGGCAGTACACTCCTGGAGAATACGCAGGCTCACTTCCCCAAGACTGGAAAGGGGGAGCCGAAGGAAACACGGACTTGGTGATCCTCCCTCTGCTACTAAATCTCAGATCCCAGCTCTCCTCGTCATGAATGGCTCCGGGGAACAGCTCATCATTTATTTTCCTCTCAGCTAATGGGCTTTTATGGATTTGTCAAACTCCAGAGAATTGGCCTGGTGAGCTTTGCCTTTGCTGGAAATTTTTTTGAATTCAAATAGAACACTTTAGGAAAGGAGGAAAAAAACAAAACAGAACAGCCCTAAAACAGACCATGTTGTGAGATTTCTAATTTTGTCTCAATTTTGTTCTCTGGAGCTTTGTGTAGACGCATGAGGTAGGGGTTTTGATAAGTTCTTCTGTGATTGCAGACGCAAAATTGAAGGTCCGCCTTGGCTGAGTGTGAGTCCAAGCGTTCTCCCGGCTGTCTTTTTACCGGATGCCAATTGCACTTTTCCTCCTCCCTGGGCTGTGTCTACCTTCTGCCGCTGATAGGTTTTATTTTTATTTTTATTTATTTCTTTATTTTACTTTTTATTTTTTTGGTACCGGGTATCAAACTCAGGACCTTGCACTTGCCAGGGAGGCACTTATACTGCTGAGCCAAACCTCTGGCCCTGCTGGTAGATTTTGACGCATTCTTTGTTCTATTGTTTTGACTACAGCATGGTCTTTCAAACATTACCACTCCCTCTGCTTCCCCAACCTCAACAAAATGGTAGAAACACAGATGTATTTTAGTAATCAACCTATTTATTTGCAAAAGAACAATGAAAGGAAACCAAATCAAACAAAACCCCTGCTAATCTGTGCTGGGCTGTTGTAAGAAACTGAAAAAACTATGTTGAATCATCTGACAGGCATCCACCCACACAGGTCCTCATTTTTCTGCCCTATCATTCCAGGTAAACAAACAAACAAACAAACAAAAGACTCCAGAGAATCTTGATTAAATCCTACTACAGAGCCTAGAAATAGACACAGATGTTGCCAATGGCTTTCAAACCACTCTTTAGTACTTTTACACATCTGTAAAAATTTCTCACATTCTGTTAGTACTTTTAAACCCATTTAAAGGCCCTTAAAGTGCCCAGGAACTGTGCGGGCACTTGGGGAGGGGATCCTTGGGGAGGGCACAGGAGTGCCTCCTTGCTCTAGACAGAATAAAGGAATTAAAACATGTTGTATAGGGAAGGCCTGGCAGGAAGTATTTACAACATGCGTCCTGCAAACAAGATGCAACTTGCTGTGTGTTCTCCAAAAATCACTCTGGCTCTGTGGCTAATCCATAAAAGTAAACCATCATCTGGAAGACTGGCTGAAATTCAACTATGAATAACGGGAGAGTGGAACAAAGTCCTTGAAAAGAAGAGAACTTTCTCAGACTAAAGACGAGGTGCTTGGACTTAGGTAGCAACAGATCAGTGTTAGGAACTGGGTGCTGTGAATAAGTATTTAGCGTTATGCAAATTATCATTTTTCTGTCTCATTTGATTCTTGTGGCTACTCTATTAAATGTTATTTTCATTTTGTGCATGGGGAAAGTGAGCCTCATGCAGACCACACAGGCATTCCCGTCACTGGTGGGTCCACGTCAGACCTTGGTAGAGATGGCGATGGGACCCTGAGCTTCTATTTGTGCTTCCTTACTGGTCATTCACTCTGCCATCATCCTCTCAGAGAACCTGGAAGTGAACAGCAGTGCTCTTCAAAATTATGGAAATCTGGGCACCCTGTCTGTAGACCCCATAAAAGAGGGAAAGACGGAACTCGAAAGGGATTCATAGCCGAGTGTGGGTGGCACATGACAGGAGGCCAAGGCAAAAGTATTGCAATTCAAGCCATGACAGTGAAATTTAGCAAGCTTGTTGTATCTCAAAACAAACAATTAAATTAAATTAATGCCCGGGGTTGTTGCTCAGAGTGAATGTCATGGGGTTAGTCCCCAGTACTGAAAAAATCAAAAAGGAAGGCAGAGGAGGTGAGTTTCTCCAGAGTTGCCTTGGACTAGCCGGCTCCACGTGGCCAGCCATTACATCCAGCTTTCCCCGGGTGGTGGACCTTCATTTCTTCATCTGGTCCCCCGCTCCTGCCTGCTTGTGGGTGGCCAGGGTACCACCTCATTTCTCTGCTTGTATGTAGTGTCTTTTGTCTGTTTTGCTTTGACCTGGGAGAATCCCTCTTGATAGCTTCTTAATGAGACTCAGGCTTGGAAAACCGGACAGAAAGGAGAAAAGTAGAAGAGAGGGATGCTAGGGGGGTGCATCAGGAGTCCAGGGACCTTCACATCCTGATCCTTGGGGAGGGCACAGGAGTGGGGCAGAAAATTCCACTGGCGCCTCACTTCTTTCTTTTCCTCTTCTTCCTTCCCCCTATCCCTTCTTTTCCCCTTCCTCCCAGCCTCCTTTGCTCTGTATTTTGCAGTACTGAGCATGAAACCAGGGCCTTGTTCTCCTAGGCAGTGCTCTTCCACGAAGCTGCATTGCCGGCCCTTGGTAAATTTGATTTCAAGGCAAGGTCTCACTAAGTTGTCTGGGATGGCATTGAACTTGTCATTCTCCTGCCTCAGCCTCCTGGGGAGCTGGAAATATGGGTGTGCACCACCAAGCCTAATACATTGCCTCTGTTCACCACAATCCATCCTTTGTGTTCTTTCTGGTGTTTGTCTTACTTTCAAGGTCGATTAAATACATTACCCATGCTAAGCTAGACAACTCAATATCTTTAACTTGTTTCATTACTGTTTTTACTTTTCCTGAAGTGACTTTGACTTTATGACCTCGGGCAAGTCACTTAATGTTTCTGACACTATCCTGTGCACCCCATAGGGCCACAAGACAGTGCTTTTCTGAAAGCAGTTCTTTGTGTTGTGGTCATGAACCCCACTTTGCTCGCTTCTTCTTTCTCCAGTGCCTTCATGGTCACAGTGTGTCCTTCTGCTTTTCCTCCCCAGAGTCGAAAACATGCAAGCAAAGTCCGACTGTATTACATGCTTCACCCCAGGGACGGGGGCTGTCCCGCCAAGAGGCTCCGGGCAGAAAATGTGAGTATACACCCCAGAACCGAGGGGTTCCTGAGGCCTGCAGGTCTGGTAACTACAGGTCCAAGTGAGGAGAAAAGCTAAGTACAGACGGTTCTTACAGAGTCCATGGAAAGCACTGTGGCAAAGCAAGGTTGCTCACTTGTTTCTGCTTTCCTGCCGGAACTCTCTGGGTGAGTTTGATGTGCAGAGGGGACTGTGCAGACAGAGCCTGTGTGGCGGCACTGGGAAAGGGCACGGCTGGTGGTTGGGGACAGGAGCTATCACAGGACAAGGTGTCAGGAGGACAAGACCTCCGGGACCTGCCTGTCACACAACAGAGGTTTTGCTTCTTACATATTTCATTTTTCCTTTGCTGGTAGAACAGAATGTCAGTTTGTTAATTTATAATGAAGACGGTACATAGCTTGCAAATAAAAGTGCTCAGGCTTTTAGATCAGTATTCCTTCTCCCTGAGGGAACATTTACTTGGAAAGACAGATGATATTTGGAACGTCGCTTTGAGAGTGTCGAGTCAGAGTGAAGAGGTTTATTTCAGCTGGGCGGAGGCAAAGACTGATGAGATAAACATTCCTTCCCCCACCGGGGGTGACTTTTCATAGTGAGTGGGATGTTCACACCCCCTACTCGTGTGGGTCCCTCATGAGGAATGCTGCAGGTTGCACACAGCAGTCCCTCACCCTCGGAGTATGGAGGAGGCTGCAGGCGCCGAACGGATGCCCTGTGCTACCCGTGGTGCTCCTGGTCCTGCTTTCTAGCTATCTGTCTTCTTCTCCATCAAAACTGAATGCACTGTCATTGCAGAAACCTTACAAAACACAGACTGGGATATTTTTTTGTGGCAGGAGCTAAGCAAAGGGAGCAAGAGAGCTGCATATAACTAAAGGTCGTGAGCATCAGGGCTGGGGATTCTTCGGAATCCACAGCAGACTCTGAGCATTGCGGAGTAAGCTGTGCGCGCACAGGCGAACCCGGCATGGTGTGACACTGATTTATTACCTGACAGAGGAGCACTTAGAGCTCAGTGGAGGCAAAGACGCCATGGGAAATTTTCAAGCTGCCAGGAGTGGGACTAAGGCTGGCTCTGGTGTCTCTTAGCTTTAGTGCCTTGGGTAAATGATTGATCTCTTTGGCCTCAGTTTCCCTAATCAGGCTTGACTGTGCTTTTTCCCCTGAAGCTTTTGTGAATATTACATGCAATGATAACTGTAAGGTGCACTGTTTCTGTGGAACAATGAGGAATCCTAGTTAAGTGAAACAGACTTGCCCGAAAGAAACTCATAATATAGTGAAGGAGATTAACATTGCATTAAAAATAGCTACGATTCCCACCATGTTCGTGTTTATTAACAGTCTGTACAAAGAACCATGGAGACAAAAGGCATGTGAATCATGCCGAAGGGTCCAGTCGGGGGCGGTGTTACTGAGGAGCTGGCATTTACCAGGGTTGTTGAGTGTGAATGGATTTTACCAGGTGGAGGAGGGAAGCAGGTGTGAGGGGGAGGATAGCAATTTCTCAGGTGCATTTCTGTCAAAAAATTTGTTAAACCACAGGGCAGTTAGCCGAAACAAGCTCTTATGTAATCTCAGAATCTTAGAGCTACACTAGAATCATGCCTCCTATTAGAGGATAGTCTATCAGCAGGTCTGGCAGAATTAGTTTTGTTTTTTTTTCTTAATCCCTGGACATTATCCAGCAATAGTGCCTACATCCTGTCATTCAAAAGCCATTTAGAGTCTTATCGTAATGGTTAAAAACAGTGGGGTTCATAGCCACTGGAAAACTAGCTGTTGGTACCCTGATTATTTCCTGTCCCCTCACATTTTAGTCATGAAAGCGGCACTTAGATCTGACCTCCTGGTGTGAGCTCTAAATACAGGGGAGTGCAGGGAGCTGGGGCTGGATTTGCAGATTCATAAACATGGTCTTTGCCACCCTGGACAGAGCCAGGATCCAGCCCAGGGAGGCTCTGCACCTGTCAGTAACCCTGTCACAGCATGGGGAGGAGGAGATGTTTGGGTGTGAGGGCAAGAAGCATTTGCAAGTGCCATTTAGCAAAGGGCCTTTTGGAAACATTTTCTCCTGATGTAGGCTGGATTTTGAAAACTTTTATCCACCAATGATTTATTTATGGAATCATTTTTCTATAACTTGGTAATCATAGAATAAATGCAAATCAGTAAGGCACAAAAGCAATGAGATAATCTTATTGAAAGTGTGGTTGATGCTTTTATTACATTGTGTGTAGAACTTGGAGGCAAATCACCCTTTCTGCTCTGCATTCGGGTATACTGAGCGTAGCTCAAGCCCCTTCGGTCCCTCTTCAGGGGCTCTGAGGATGTGTGGCAGTAATGGTTTGGACAAGCTTTGTTTTGTTGTGACTTACACCAAAGGACTGAAAGACTAAATGTTCGAATAAGAGAACCTGGTTAATAACAACAATCCTAATTTTCATCCCTGCTTCCAACATAGGACCAAGCAGAGAAAGCCAGCTGTGTCCCCTAAACCATCACAGGATGCCTTGCTTCTGGCTACTCTGCCATGTCTTCCCTTGGCCAACAGCGTGCTCTGGGGGACACCTGATGTCTGCCTGTCTTCCACTGTAATGCTGTCTCATTCTGCTTGCCCCTGGGTCTCTCGCAAGTATGTGTGACGGTGTCTGACTCCTTGTACCACAAGCACCAAATAAACAGCCTCTGCTTGTTCTCACGGGGAGGTCTTGGTTTGTCCCCATTTGGCTGTAAAATGTGAGTAACAGTAGCTAACATACGGGTCTGTTGCAAAGTTCCCTGGCATGGTCTGCTTTGTTTAGCTCTGTTTTCCTGGCACTCTCTTCCTTTTGCATTCTGTTGCAAGTGCCCTCACCAGTGCACTGCATTGTTTGAAGAATTTAACATTTTGTCCTACTTACATCTCTTTTCCTACTCATCCTGGCTGCTTCTGAGGGCTGTGACAGTTTCCTATCCCGGCTTTCCCTGATGAAGATCTTGCACATCCGTCCTGAGCGCCCGGTGCAGGAGCGGCCTGTGGCGATGGGGAAAGCTTATTCCTCATGCCCTCCAACCTTCCCAATTCCCAGCCCTTTGGGGTTACATGACTCCAAAACCACTCAGTATTGAACCAGCTGCCTCTCATACCCATGGTTCACTGTTGACATCTCTACTTCAGCTTCTTTGACCTTTTGTGTTGAGGGTGCCATTATTGTCATTTTTAAAAAGCTTACATTCCTTTCCTTCTCTTGTTGTAGCACTTCTGGCTTTGAAAATTCCCCTGCTGCAAACCTATGGCTTGGAATCTTCATTTGGATCTTGTGCCCCTCTCCTCAAATTCAGAGCAGCATATTTTCCCTTGAGGTCACAGAGTAAAATTAAATGTTAAATAAATTGTAATGGTTCATTGTCTTAGAGAAATTTTCAGTAATCTCAGGAGCATTAGAGCCCTAAAGAATTTTAGAAACCATCTAGTTCACTGCAATTCTCACGTTTTCACTGCTGACCCCTTTTATTGTCTTCTCTGTGCATTACATGCTTTGATAAAAGTCATTTGCTTGGGAAACAGTACTTCCAAGTAAAAAGGTAATTTGGTTTTACTGGTTTTTTTCTTTCTGGAGCGATATGATTAACTGTCAATCAAAACTGGCAGTTGGTATTAGGTAAATGGCCTTTTTTCCATGGAGTTAATATAATTTCCTCTAGAGGTGGAGAGCTCCTAATTTTGTGTGCTCTCCTGAAGGCTGAAACATTCAGCATCACTGGAGAGCCCAGGTGCCACTTTCATAGGCCCCCGCCATCTTGGATTCCAGGATGGGAAGAATCAATCTGATCACAGGGTAGGAAGAAGAACCCAAGAAATTCTGTGACTTATCCGAATTGGTAGCCCCAGGATCAAGATGCTGCTTGTATAAATCCTATCCCTGGCTTTCCCACAGATCTCCAAGTGTATCTTGGGCATCGAAGTCACGATTGGGTCCAGACCCAGAGAGCAGTGCTATTCTGGGCAAAGATATAAGAGTAGCAGGCTGGCCTCGGGGCTTCCTTGGAGACCGCAAACATCTTATGTACATCGTTGCAGGTCATCCTTGCAGCCACCATGTAAGGCAGGAACAGACACTACCCACAGTCTGCAGGGAGATGAGTCAAAATGCAGATTAAATAATTTGACTGTGGTCAACCAGCTGGCGGGTGGAAGGGACGTGACTGGAAAGACAGGAAACAGCAGCCTCGCTTCCCACGTCTCTCCAGGACAGTAAGGCGCTGCCCAGTGTTGGAGGACATGGCACCCCCCGCCCCGCCACCTGATCAGGATCTTGTGATGAGTGAGCTGTGGAAACCAGGAATCTTAATACTGCATGGATGGTGCTCCCATAGACATGTGTCTGGGCATGCCACAACTGCCCTGTAGGGTAAGGCAGGATGCAGTTTCCTGGAGAGAGTGACCGTGAGCTGGTGCCTCAAGGAGTGATGCAGGTGAGGAAAGGGCAGAAGGAGGGGGCGCTCTTCCGAGCGTGGGACAACATGAGCCCTCTCTCTGGGGAGACAGAAGTCGAGCTTTTCTGGAGTGTAAGGTGCTCACAGGCAGCTGTTCACGTCCTGCAGCTGCTGTATGCAACAACCACAAGCCAGAAGGGTTAAAACAGCACCACTGCTCTCACCATGCTGGGGGCTGCAGCCTGACTCAGGGGAACCCTCTGCAGGTGCTGAGGATGGGTATGCTCCAGCTTCTCTCCCGGTGCTGGCGACTGGGCATACCCTCAGGTGGAGTCACAAGGGCTCTGTCTCAGCCACCATCTCCGCTTGGCTTCCTCCCTGTGTGCATTTCTGCATTATTGAGTCCTCAGGAGGGTTGGGGACTGGGGTAACCACGCTAAGCCAGGTTGTCCTCTTCCTAACCAATCACATCACAAAGGCCCCATTTCTGAGTAATGTCTCCCGCGTTTTAGTAAGATCTCATGTCCTAGGAATGGAGGGTAAAGATGCCAACCTATGTTATGTATAAGGGTGACATTTACTTTGTCGAAATGTTCTGTTTTCTCAAGTGATCTGCTGCTGAATTCATGGTGAATTTTCAAAGAGAGGGGTGTTTACCAACAAATACTGCATTGTTGCTACTTCCAGCGTTAGGTAACGTTGAACTTGTGGCAGTCACCCTGGCTCTAGCACTAGTTCTAGGCATGTGGCACCACACCTGGTAACTTTCAGCATTTAAAGCAGGTATTGTAGCTATACTTGGCTCTGCTATACATTAGTTTTGCAACTTGGCTTTGAACTTCTAAGAATTAATTGCTATGATTGTAATTAAGGACTGTGATAGCTGCCCTGACCTTCTTTCAGAGTTGAGGGGCTCAAAACTTCTTGTTTGTACCATGAAAAATTGTAGTATGTGTAAAGTGTTAACATAGGGATATTTTCTTCTTAGTTTGGACCCTCCCTGCCCCCATCTATGGTGCCTGCCATAATTCATCAATTAACCAGGTAATTTCTGTTGAACTTCCACTGCATATAGAGTACACAGAAGCATCCTGTACAGGACACAGAAAAGCATGAAAGATGGAGCTCATGAGGTAGCAGGAGGGCAAAAACGTACATAAAACAATTTAAAGACAATTAAGGCTAATTGGTGTCACCTGGTGTTAATGAACTAGGCGACCAGAGAAGTGGTGTTTGGTGGAGGCTGGGGTGGTTAACAGCTTCCTGAGGCGAGGTTTGGTGAGTTTGTTCCAGATGCAACCTCCTGTCTGTGCAGCTTTGCAGCAGGAAGGGGAGAAGGGCCCTGGGGAGGCCCTGTGAGAGATTTTCAGGGTGCCCTTTGCAATGATTTTCCCTCCATGGTTATTTAGAAAGTTCCTTTGAATTACTAATAAAAACCATTCTTTTATATTCACAATAAGAAATTAAATCCACAAGCCAATTGTAACATTAAAACTTGTTTGGAATGGAATCTCTTGTAGATAGTAATAGTCACGTGCATTTGGCAAAGACAGAAATTACTTCCATGGGTCTCACTATACAACTTTATCTGACATTTGTTCAAATTGGCTTTTCAAGCAGACTTGCTGTAGAGCCGGGACCTCTACCTCCTGCCGCAGCCTCCTAGTGTGGGGATTACCGGCCTGTGCCAGCGTACCTAGCTCCTACGTTTTTAAAGTGTGTGTCAAATGGAAAATAAAGCTGGTCTTGGGTCAGGATGGATTGATGAAATTTGACTGCATGGTCTGCAACTGTCCCAGAGCCAGGGCGGAAGGGCTGGCTTTCAGAGGAGAATTTCCAGGCTGGAAAGGGCAGGGTGGGGACAGCAGGGGAGGAACTGACTGGAAATGTTTCTCCCTTTGCTCAGTGGGTCCCTGGGAGGGGCTGCTTCTGTGGTGTTGGGGTGGTGGCTCTGTTTTCTAATACTTACCTGAGCCTCAGTGTTTGCTTCCTCTTAAAAGAGGAGACAAGTTCCGGGCTGAGGGAAAAAGATCATGCTGCCTATCCCTTGCTTCAGTTAGAGTCGTGGGTGTCCACATTAGCTTTCATAGCACTCACATAACTCAGTTAATTCTGAGACAAAGAGCAGGAACGTGGAGGGTCCGTGTCCGGCCTTGTCCTGGGTGAATCAGTCATCCGAAGACCTTCTCTACATCTTCCTGACAGGCCCTGGTCCTTCCAGGGAGCCTTTTCCGGGAACACAGAAGGCTGGAGGATTTCTAAGCTGTCCCTGTTTTCCGGGAGCACAGCCTCAGGAGAAGCTCAACAGCGTCATAGGGTGGGACATGAACAAAGCTGTGACCTGTTTGTTGAAGCAAGCTGTGTTGAAGCACCTTGGACTGCTTGAGGAAAATAGCACAGTCTGGCTTGTAAACAGCAAATTTATTTCCTGCTGTTCTGGGGAGTCTAAGATCAAGGACCCATCCACGCTGATCCTCCTAAGGGCTCTCTTCTTTTGTTTACAGTCAGGACTCTTCTTATTTTGTCCTTACAGGAGAGAGGAGGGAAGGAGAGGGAGATGGAGAGGGGAAAGGGGAGGAGTAGAGGGGAGGGAGAGGGAGTCTTCTAATGAGGACACCAATCCCTTCTGTGAAGCCCTCACCCTTATTACTTAATTACTTCCCAAAGGCAGGGCCCTGACCTCCTTATACCGTGGGCATCAGACCTCAGTATATGGAATCTGGAGGGACACAGGCATCCAGCTCCTGGGAACTAGGGCTCAGACTGGCTTTTATCAGATATCATCCCCACAAGCTCAAAAATTGCAATGAAGTTTCAGACATTTCTTTTTCTATCCTTGAACAGATTATGAGGAACACTAGTGGTTATCTATTTTATTCCATAAATATGCAGCATCTTTTCTGGTGTTGTCTTTAACTAATGCAGACACTTCTCCCCATAGCATTGAGAGCTGGTGTTTCCCCCTTACCACAAACATGGGTCAGGGACTGGTCTCACTCTGACCTCTTCAGTGTCCGGAGTCCATTTATTCTCCAACCCAAGCTTCCTTTGCTTTCTTCCCTGTGGCCAGCCTTTTTTCTTCTATTAGTTAGTATCTTGTTATAGGTGTACCTTTTTTTCCCCCATTAACACAAATGGAAAATAAGACTCGGAAAGAATTTTAAAGAAGTCATTGTCATTTGCTGAAAATGCATTCAGGAAATGATGGTTGGGAGCCCCTAAGTAAAATCCAGGGGTCACCACTCTGCAGCTGCCCAGCACATCAGCATGGGGACTTTCATGGTGTTTGTCTTGAAAGGGGTGGTTGCTAGTATGTTGTCATTTCCCGGAGGCTGTTAACTTAGTTTACTTCTGATCAGGGCTGCTATCTCACTTTTGAGTGATTCACTTCATGGTCAGAACAGAAAGAAAATACAGTGAAAAGGCAGCTTCCCAGCTCTGTCCCTCAGTTCAGCCAGAGGTAATGGATCGTCCTTCCTGCACTACTTTGGACCTGTATTTTACATAAGCTGTGGTGTAATGTACTCACTGTTGGACCATGGATTTTTTTTCCATCTAATGGTACACATCCTGGTGGTCATGCCATATGGGTTGTGTGTGTGAGGATCTGTGCACTGTGAATCTTCATTTTCATGGTTTCTATATTTGAAAATTTCTCTACTTAATCAAATTTATAATTCTGACAGTGTGTCCGTTTGGGATCACTCACGGTTGTCTGTGGAGCGTGACACACTTCAGTCATCCCACTTGTATGTTTGTGGTTGAGGTCAACCAAGCCAATGCTCTGCCTTATTGGGTTTTTATTTTTCTATTTTTTGGTACTGGGCATTGAACTCAGGACCTTGCGCTTGCCAGGCAGGCACCGTGCTGCTGAGCTATGCCCCTGGCCCTCTGCCTCACTGTTTCAGCCCATCCTCTAGACAATTGTCCCTTCCGCAGGCTTTTTAGTGCCACATATTTCATGCTCCATGATTTCTGTGGATGGCTTCACTGTTTGAAGCACCCGCTCCCCAGGGGCACTGCTGGAGAGCTGTCCACTGCCCCTCAGTGGAGGAAGGCCCCGTGGGCCTTGGGAAGGCACCTGTGTGCTAAATAAGCACAAGTCTGTCCACGCATGAACTATAGTGCCAGAGGCCATGAGTTTAATGTGAAGAATCATCAATATGTATTAAACAGAAACATGCATAGAGCAAGGGTGCATATTGATTGGCTGATGAAAATATGACCACAGGCTCCCGGAAACTAATCTGGTGCTTCCCCTAGGAGCAATGATTCAGTGCTTGCTAATTCAGTGTTCACAGCGACTTGGCTTATAGACCATAACCACCACAGCTGATGGGAATCAACTGTGTGTGCCCAACACACACACATGCATGCATACTGTGTAGTTGTGTAATAGTCTACCGTACAGACGTCTCTTAGTTTATACAGTATTCTATTAATGTGTATTTGGGTTTCCCCTATTATTTGCTATTAGAAAGACATAATGAATAAATATGTGTGTTCTTTGATCAGGTATAAATATATATCAGAGATATATATTTTATCAGGGATATATATATATATCTGTCTCTCTGTCCATATATATGTGTTTATTTGAAAATTGCCTACAAGTGGGGTTGTTGGTTCAAAATACATGTGCACTTGTAATTTCCATAGCTGTTTCTCAGTCATCTTCATAGAGACCATTCTCATCCACGTGGCCAGGGGTCGGCAGCTCGCCCTACCTTTCGGAGCCCCTTTGTCCATGAGCCAGGCGGCAGAAAGGCCCAGGCTTCTGGCTCTTCCCCATGTTTTCTAAGACGGACACATGGAACTTTTATGTTTTGAGAGGACTCTTTGTGTGCTAGGGACATGAGACCAACTTCAAGCTGGTAGATATTTTTTAGCATCTTCCCCCCAAAAACAGGAGAATGAAGAGGCCCAGCATGCACAGGTCCCGCTGAAAACAGCAGTCACGAAGGGTGACTGTGTCACGGTTCCCTTATCTGGGTCTGTTCGTTGCAGTGTACGGCTTCTGCAGTCTGTTCAGGGACAGGGCTGCTGTTTCTGTCTAGTGGACTTGCTGAGTTTTAGGAGATCCAGGATGAGAACTAGTTCTTGTTAATGTGTCCCACAGTCTTCAGTCAGGAGTTAGACATTAACCACTATCAGATTCTATTATTTCCCACTTTTGCAAAGGCTGCAAGCTAAGAATGGTTTTTAATTTTTTACTTGTTTGAATAAAAGAAAGAAAGATAACATATACTGTGACACATAAAAATTACATGAAATTCAAATTTTAGTATCCATAAATACAGTGCTGTGAGAACAAGTCATACTCTTTCCTTTGCACAATGTCCCTGACTGCGGCCACAACACAGTGGCAGCTGCATAGTCCGGACAGAGACTCTGTCTCCAAAGCCTGACACCTTCACACTCTGGCCTTTGACAGAGCATGTGTGCCTTCCCTGTCTACAACGGCTCATTTGGGGAGGAAACTCCTCCAGGTGTGGACCTCCCTGCTCACGAGAATTACACCTTCCGGGCACCACATACCTCAAAAAGGCCCTATCTACCGTCCCTTGTTGGAGTTTTAGTTTCTTTCTGGCCAGAAGGGTGATGGCTTTGTCCAATAGGAACTGTCATTTCAACCCCTTGGGCTAGCAGCTACATTGTTGATAATTGGCTTTTTTTTTTAGTACAGATTTTTTTTTAAATTTACTTTTATTAATATACATTTGCAATCCATAACAATTACATTCATCCTGGGGACTTGGTACATCCTCCCTCGCTCCATCTGTTAAGGGAAGGGGACCAATACAGATGTTTTGAAATGTATGAACAGAGTATGTGGTGAGAATTTGAAGTTTGAAACCCTGCAGACAATGAGGATGGATTATCTCTTATGGCATCTGCATACCAAAAGCCAAGTTATGGCAGCCAAAATTCCCAAGTTCTCCAGGATAGCCCTTGTTTGGGATATTCTTTATTATATTATAAACTACCTCTCCAAATTGTACCCCAACATGAGTGAGAATCTTTTGTTATTCAGATGCACATACATAGATAAAACAGGCACTGCAAACAACATTTAGACTAGTGATGGGTCACGTACCTTAAGATTTTATTGCCTAGTGATATTGTAGCCATCTTAGTTCATGTAAGTCCATGCTGCAGCATCTCCATCATTACCAAACAGCCTAACGAAATGTTTCCCAGAATATATTCGTCTCCTAAAGCTCTGCATGAATTTAAATGGGAAATACAAAAGGTAGAATTTCTCTCCAATGCAAAAATTTAGTCTACTGCTTCAGATAGACATGATTTGCTAGGTCTGAGACTAATTCTCTAGCCTGGGACTCTGGTTTAAAGCTTAATTATACTAACATATATAGAATTGTTTCTATGTCCATCGTAAAATCTGATACATGGAGGAGGAAAGAAAGAGTCCCTGAAAAGAGCATTGTGAAGAGATTTTTTAAACAGGAGAGATAGTCTTGTGAGTCTTTGATAACCAGAAAGTCTTGTACCTATGCCCTCCAGCCAGTATGCTGCCACTCCATCATTTTTTTCCTGCATATCATTGTATGCCTTCTCTTATTACATGTTTTTAGTAACTTTCTTTGCATGTTCTAATCTATGCTAAATACTTGCAAATATTTCATTTGAACTTTGCAAATACTGTATCAGTATCAGTATCAGCCTTCTTTAAATAGATGAGATTGAAACTTTAATCAATTATCATATCCAAAAGTCACGCACCCTATAATTGATACAGCCAAATTTCAAAATCAGTATAATTTGGCTGTAGATTGTCAGGTCTCCACCACTATGTATTCTTCATGCATTCATTCTTTAATTTAAACATGATCAGTGGATGATACACCAAGAGTCATCTGCTGTGTCCATTGCTGAGAATTTAGTGGTAGATGAAAGAGAAACAGTTTTGGTTTACTGCATTTAGAAGCATAATGAAGGAAATGGACATTCTTTTTTAAAAAAATTATGCAAATATATAAATGAAGGAAAGTCATGGAAAGACTTAGAACTATGTAATCCATAAGGTCTTTGGGGTCAGAGAAAGCTTTCCTGAACCTGTGCTACTTAGGCTGGGTTTGGAAGCTGACTCGCAATTAAATAAGCAAAACCTGAGAGAGGGAGACAGTACTCGAGGCAGAAGGAGCAGCCAGTGCCAAGTCCCTGCAGTCCAGCAGTCTGGCATCCTTACAGAGAAAACAAAGTCAGCTCGAGACACAGAATGGACGGGAGAGAAGGAAGAAGCAAGGCGAACTGTGGAGGGCTGGGCTTATAGCAGCCCACAGAAATAGTGTTCCTGGAGAAGGGTGACAGCAACAGTGAAAAATGAGAAAGGCAGATGGAGGTAATAACATAGGTAAAAGTGGATGAACTGGACAATGAGTCTGAATGAGAAAGAGGTTTCTGCATGGCCTCCAGGCTTAGCACATGAACATCTCAGGGGAGGTGCCCTGTCCTGCAGCCATGGTGGCTCTCATCACAGGACTCCAGATAGCAGCCAGAGCTGAGAAGTGGAAGGAGGTAAGGGAACCACCTTCTCCAGGGTGATCAGAGCAAGGGGGACTATGCCTGTATAAAGGGGCAGTTTGGCCATGTAGAGGGCAGCCAGGGAAGGGGCTGGGCACACAATCACCCTCGGCACTTCCTGCTGCTCTGATACAGGGTGACCCAGCCCAGGCAAGTTCAACAGAAGGGAGGGCCCCACAGAGGTAGGCTGGAGGACCCCATAGATGTGTTGCTGCTCAAAGCCAGGGAAGCCAGGAAGGCATGTGTATGGAGTGTGTTGTCCCTGGTGTCCTGAATCAGGCCAGTAGGAAGCCTCTTGAAGGCTACACAAGAAGACTGCAGAGTTTGATGGTTGTCTGGGATGAGAACCCAGCAGGAGGGCAGGGTGGTTGTCTGAAGAGCTGGCACAGCTCTGTTTTGGTCTTGGGACCTCAGCCCTAGTGACACCAAGATGTCCATTGACTTAGATACTTTTCTTGTTGCTGAGACAAAATACCTAATGCTCAACATTAAGGAAGGAAAGGTTTACTTAACTCACAGTTTATGGTGGTTTCAATCCATAGTCAGCTAGTTCCAAGGCAGGGTGGCATGGCAGAGGGGCAACAGTTCATGGTAGCAAAAGATACCAAAAGCAGGAAGAACAAAAGGAAGGAGCAAGTCTCTTTTCACCCTTATATTGTATGCAGGCTACCATTATAGGGTGAGTGTAGCACTCATACCACCAATCCCAGCACTAGACAATGAAACAATCACAAACTCTAGATTCAGCTGCCTCTGAGAAGACTGACTTCCATAACCACATGAGACTTTGGGGGGACATTCAGACACAAACCATAACATTCTGCCCCTGGCCTCTCAAAGACTCACGCCTTTATTCAAAGGGCATTTAGTCCATCTCTAAGTTGCCAAAGTTGTAGCAGTTTCAGCACTGCTGAAAAATCCAAGTCCAAATTTCCTTCAATATATAAGGCACACTCTTAGCTGTGAGCCCCTGTACAAATGCACAGGTAAACATTTCCAACATTTAATGGTGTAAGATAAATATTTTAATTCCAAAAGTTAAAAATAAGGGGATACAAAGGAATGGCACTGAAGCGAGTCCAGACTCCAGCGGAGCAAACATAAAGTCCTATAGTTCCATGTGTGGCACCTGAGACAATGTGCGGCAAGATGTGGCAAGCCCCAAAGCACTTGGCTGGCTCCGCTCCTACAGCACTGCTGGTGGTTGTCATTCCCAAGGCTTCTCTCTTGGGCCAGATCTGCTCCATCCTGGCAGGTCTCCTTAGATGATCCACATTCCTGGCTTCCCCAAACTTCTTGGGTCTCCATTATACCTTTGGCATCATTCTCATAGTTTCACACACTGCCCTCTCAGGGGCACAATGCCTGGCCTCCCAGGCCTTCTAAAATCACGGTGAAAGACTTCTTAATTCCACAGCTCTTGCATTCTCCATGTGCCTAAAACTAGTGCTATATGGATGATGCCAAGGTTTGCTGCCAGCTGGAGGAACAGCCCCCTCTCTTGGCTACAGTGGTTAAGTGCTTGGGTCACTGGGCACTCTGAATCCAATTATGAGGAACAAATTTTCTATGCTGCCACTATTGCTCAGCTTTCTCCTCAATGCAAAGTCTTTTACTCTTGAAATTTTTGAGGTTGCAAAAGGTGGAGCTCTGCTGCTTCCTGTGATGCCCTCAGGTCATCTTTTCTATTTTTCCATTCCTTCACAACAGTTGAGATCTTTTCAGTTCTAGCTTTGCAGTCCACAGCTCTTCTGGGGCTTTCTTTCTGACCAAACTTGCAATGTTTTAAATCATTCTGCTAGGTCGTTTGTTTTTTGTTGTCAACGCAAATCTGGATAAAAGCCCCCAGCAATAGCCATGACACCCTCTCAACATTAAACTGCCTTGAAATTTCTTCTACAACAGTAGTTAGGTCACTGCCCTTAATCTCAGTCTCCGGCAAAATATCTGGACAGGAACAAAATGCAGACAAACTTTCTGCCAAGCCATAACATACACTATCTGGAGTCCAGTAGCCAGTGTAGTCCTTTATCCCAACAGAAACCTCCTGAGCCTGGTCTTTACCAGCAGGATTTCTATCAGCATTCTGGTCTTGTGAGCTCTGACCAGATTCTCCTATACAGAACAGCCTAACGTGGTTCAGCCACACTTTATCAGCCACTATCTCTGAATCTTTACAAATTCTTCCCACAAGCTGTTCCCAAAGGCTCCTGAACCACATGGTCAGATATAGTCACAGCAATGACTTCTGCTTCTTTGTTACCAAATTTAGTTACGTTTCTTGTTGCTGAGACAAAATACCTGACACTCAAAATTAAGGAAAAAAGGATTATATAGTTCAAAGTTTGTGGGAGTTTTAGTCCATTATCAGCTGGCTCCAAGGTAGGGTGGCATGGCAGAGCCGCAACTGTTAATGGCAGTAGAAGACAGCAAAAGTAGCAAGAACAACAGGGAGGGGCAAGCCTCTTTCCCTCCCTTATATTGTGTGCAGCTCACCATCATAGGACTAGTATAGCACTTACACCCCCAACCCCAGCACTAGACAGTGAGCCAACCACAAACTCGAGGTTAGCCACCTCTGAAAAGCCAGCCTCCCGTGACGCATGAGGCTTCAGGGCGACATCCAGATGCAAACCATAATATCTGTCTTCCTTGCTTTAAAAGGCAGAGATGGAAGAACCCAGAAGCACAGTGACCTTCTTACAAGAAGGCTTTACTCTACTCAGCCCTGCATCCATAGCGTTCACACTGGGCTTTCCCACCCCATCACTCGCATCCAGCAAGATACTGGGCTTTCCGCTTAGAAACAGCTTTCAAAATTTAAAAATTTATCATTTGTATGGCGTTGTTACAGAGAAATACTTTGAATCACATTTTAGTCATGCATCTGTCAAGGTGCCTTTGTTGAAAATAGAATTTTTGTGACGGGATGTGGTGACTGGTGCCTGTGACCGCAACCCTCTGGGAAACTGAGGCAGAAGATCAGTAAGTTCAAGCCCATGGTGGGCAGTTTAGTGATTTAGGAAGGCTCTATCTCAAAAAACAAAAGAACAAAAAAGAAAAAAAGAAAAAAAAAGAAAAAGAAAGCATAAATGAATGAAAATGAATGAACGAATAAGGCTGGGCACATAGCTCAGTGTGAAGACCTTGGATTCAATCCTCACTACTGTTAAAAAAAAAAAAAGATTGTGTGAAATTGGACTTGTAAGGAAAACCTGAGGGTTATGGATAATGTCTCCACAATAATTTGCCATGTTCTTAGTGCTGTGTGGATTGTCTTTACATGATGCAAAGCAAGCAGTATGAGATGTGGGTTTGGTGGTGTGTTCCTGTGACCCTCACATCACCTTTCTCTCCAGTGGTCCAGGCTGTCCTCCCCAACCTGCTCAGAGGCTGAACTATCTTCCACACAAGCCAGGGTTGTGTGTGCAGGAGTTGGTCCGCTGCTAATGGTACACATCCTTCCCAGGTCGGGGCCACGTGTCAGCCATGCTATTCCGGAAGTGGCCGTAGGGTACCTCAGCATGAGGAGAGGGAGCCACCTGGGGGTGGCCTGAGGCCATGAAAGGGTAGAAGCCACATTCTTTGGTGTGGCTTTGCCTTTGTATGGGACACATGCCCTTGCAACTGAATGAAAATGTTTTTGTTTAGAATAATTTGAATAAAGGAATTCTGTTGATAAACTGAAAAATTGCTCTTTGTTGGGTGGAAATCACTTACTTCCCTTCTAAAATGTTAGCTTTATATGGTGGTTCTTCTTTTGGGGGCCCTCGCCGGGATTCCTAGGACTCTCTGGATTTAGTGAGGCCCTACCCAGGTCTGCTCTATCTGCTCTGCTTCCCACTTTTAGGTTTCTAGGTGTCAAACCTGTCTTTCCTCTCTCAAGTTATTTTCTCTGATAGATTTCTTTGATTAGCATGCTAGAATCCCCAAAAGCATAAGTTTATTCTTTTCTTAAACCTCAGTTCTTTTCCCAAAATGTGTGTCATCCATTTCTAATCACATCTTTCCCTCTGCATCTGGGCCATCTGCCTCTGTCTCTGCCCAGCTACAGGAGGGGTCCGAGAAGCCCCGCTTGCTTGCTTCTCTTTGTCCTGCAGAGCACAGCTTGTCTGTACAATCCTAAAGCTGCGCTATAAATCATGCTTGCTGTCTTCCCTCTAGGTGACCCCATGTGACCATTCTGTTTCTCCTTGGTAAACTCTGGACATTCCTCATGCTCAAAATGTTATTCTTGCAAAACAAAGGAGACTGTTTTCATCACTGTATTTTGCTGTGACTGTTTGGTGTTTGGCTTTGGTTTCACTGTTATTTGTGTCTAGCTTGCATATAATATAGGTGTTATTTCTTCTCCTTTTTTTCTTTCTCTTTTTTCTCCTTCTCCCTCTCCCCTGTTCCTCCTTCTCCTTCTCCTAGAATCAACCAAGGGTGGGTGTGACATTATAAGATACATTTATAACTTCATGTAACCTGGATTTGGTGCAGCTAATGCTGACATAAATGTTCCCTGATAAACATGAGAAAACTGTACAGAAAGTGGATTTAAAGAATAGGGGTGACATAACTGAGCTCTGTTAATTTGCAGTTAAATGTCTTTTTGGACTTAAATTCAACCCTGTGTCACAGACAGCTCTGGGAGTGCGGCATATGTTGCCTTACGTAAGGCTCAGAATGTCTGATCATGTGAACATTACTTTGCAGGCTTCCCAGATGAGATGAGGAAGGCTGGGGTGGGGCAGTGGAAGCAGAGGTGAGATCAGAACCAAGGTTATTTATCCACTTCCGGGAACCTCCTCATCTTGCCCATTCCTGTGATGGGTTGAGTTTCTTTGTTTTGAAGAGCAAACTTGCACTCACTCCTGACTTGGCCATTTCACATATAAGTGATGTGAATAGTTCTAAGGACCTGGAGAATGTTTTTCCTGGGCACTGCCCAAAGTTTCTTTTACAACAAGCCTGCAGTGGGTAGCAGCAATCGTCTAATCATCCTGGTTATATTTTTTTCCCCTCAGGTCTGAGAGTTGCAGATCTGTTATAAAAGGAAAAGGGAATTAGGATGGGTGAAAGGGGAAGGACAGTAGGGAGAAGGGAAAAAATGCAAATCACTTATGCTATTAGTGTGTCTGAGTGCATTGAAAATGAAGGTTTGTTCTAATATCAAATGGAGAAATTTTATGCCCATATCTCATACCCTGAGTAGCTACTTTAAAGACAACATGGAATGTATTAACTATTGTTATTCACCTATTATTTTCTTATAAAATTTTGTTTTAACTTTTTTCCATAAAGTAAAAACAAATAAAATAAGATTGGGTGTCAGGTACCAAGCTGCTGCAGTTCAGGACCTTGTGAGGGAGAGAACACAGTGCCTGGAAACTGCCCTGGGGCTGAGTTGGACCTGCAGTTCTGTGAGCTGAGTTACCTTGCTCAGGTCTCTCAATGTCTCCGTTTCCTCACCTGAAAATCATGGAAAATCAACATGATGAAAACATAAGGTAGGGAACACAGGGCCTGGAGAAAGAGCAGCTCAGCAGTGGTCCCTTTGCTTTCCTCTCCAAGGGCCTGAAAAATGGGGTATTTCTGTCTGATTTTACATTTGATAGGGAGGAAGAAACAACAAAAGACTGATTAGCCTGTGCTAACTGGAAAATGCAGTGGACTGTATTCCAGGATTAAATGCTGCTTAGAGATGGATTTTTTTTTTCTGTAGAAATCCTAAGTAATTGCCCAGGAATGAGAAAAAGTGAGAGAAAATATGACTGTTCAATACCATTCTTGTTTTAAAGAGCCTCTGCTAATACAGAGTGAAAAATATGGTGTTGGCATTTACACATCAGAGCTGTGTGCGGAGGAGCGCATACGTCTTGTCATTACTTGGCCCTTTTCCAGTGCCAATATTTAAGTCCAGCTGGAAGAGAGTTAAGATATTTAGAGGGGCTCTGGCAGACAGCGCGCAGGCTGCGGCCACGTGCACAGAGTGCTGGGCCGTGCTCCCCTCCCTCCGGCTCCCGGACAGCATTATTCAGTCTTGGCACAGTGGCTTTAATAGATACTAAAAATGTGACTGTCTAAGCGTGTCATCCTTGAAGCCCCATTGAAACTCTCTGTGGAAGCATATGGAGGCGAGCACAGTGCAGGACCATTACCTGCTCGCAACGGGAACCGTTCCTTTTGATCTGTGACACTGTAGCGCAAAATAGTCTTGTAATCATATATAATTCGTCTATTTGTCTTGGTGCCACGCACAGTTAAAAGAAACATCACAGAGAAGAAGAGATTATTTTTATTGTGAATTGATGATGGAAAAATGTATTTCCACAAAGTTATTAACTTGGTTTTACAGTTGACCTTTAAAGGAACGTCTATGACTTTAACTACTCAAGAGCCCAGCAAATATTATCCTCTGTGTAATCTAAATAGTCGTTATAGCTCTGGCTATAAGCACTGAAAGTGTATCCTAAGATACGATGTTGGTTTTTACAATTCTTTAGTGTTTTACTGAAAAGAAAAAAATCTAGTTTCGTCGGTGCATTGAATGATGGTTGACCTTTTCTTATTAAATTTCAGCTGTACGCAAGCCTAGAAGGTCATGGGTTGGCATTAGCAACCTCCAAAATGAATGACCATGGTGTCATATCCTAGAACTGACTGACAAATTATAGTTTGTTTGAGTTCTCATTATCCATTTTATCCTTTGTTGCAATGAGGTATGGGGAAATTCAAGGAGGAAATATTGCATGAAATGTCTTGAACACCAAGAAATAAGGATCTTTAATATGCTTCCCTTTGCCATGTAGACATTTCATTTTTATGGTGTGTGTGTGTGTGTGTGTGTGTGTGTGTTGTAACATCCTGTCCTGGACATCAGTCCTCTTCTTTCTAACCACTGATGTCAAAGGGAGAGAAAAAGGGAGAAATAGAGAAAACGATTGAGGGAAAATCAAATTAAGCATAACCAACTGAAGAATAGCAGAGCCCCAAAAGGAAGCTAAGACCTCTCAATGGGATTTTGTCACCTAGAAATGAAACAGAAGCCTATAGTCCTGTCTGCTTTGGAATTAGACTTCCAAAGAGGCTGAGAGATTGTGGGCTAGTCACTTAATTTCCCTCCATTGTTTCTTCTTTTGGACTAATTGTTTCTTTCCAATTTTAATATGTGACTTAAATATCCTCTGGAAATTGATACTATGATTCAAAAGTAATGGAGATTGGTAGAGTGTTCATAATGTCTAATGCTTCTTTTATTTTTTAGTCCAATAGTTATTCATCTTTGTAAGCCATTAACCAGTAGTTAGTGCCTGTCCCAGACAAAGTAAAAGATGAGCAGAGCCAGACTGGCCTGGTCCCTGCTCCATGAGATGGCAGCTCTGAGAAGTGCTATGTTGCGGTGGCCAGCGCCTTGGCTGATGGGAAGGTGTCATGTCTGGAAATGGAGGGAAGGTTTCCCTGGCCGTGATTCCTAGCAGCATTTGAAGGGGTTTTAGGCATTAATTGGGCAGCAAAGTAAGGGAAGAACATTCCAGGGAGAGATAATAGCTTTCAAATGTTTGGGGAATAGAAGAAAGAAGCCAAGCATGCCTGAGGTAGAACAAAGCAGGTCGTAGCTGGGGAAGAGACCAAAACATTGAGTCAGTAGGAGCTAGCCACGTGAGGTTTTGGGAGAGAGGTGGCAATATAATTTATCATCCAAACCTGGAGACATCTAATAGTGGAAGTGCACTATTAATAATGGAACTGGAACGACACAGGTGCCCTGACATATATCTAGGACCCTACTGAAAAGCCATTTTCAGAGGTTTTTGTCTACATATGCAAAGAAAAAATATTGAAAAATTATAAGCTAGTGTAATGACACGATCACATTTGGATTTCTGAAAGCATTCTGTTGCACTATAAAGAAGATTCTAGAAATGGGGTTGATGGACTGTTCAGAGCCCGTGCCAGTGGTCCAGGGTGGATGTGACTGCACTGTGGACCACAGTAGAACAGGAGAGATTAGATGGGAACAGAGGGAGAGATTTGGAGTTGACATCTTCAGTGATGGAGAACCGATTGCATTGAAGGCCTTACTTTTTTCTTAGATCATATGCTTTGGCATTGTTCTCCCAGCCTAGCTCAGGGTCAGCTAGGTGGTTTGAACTGGTCATGGGCATTGTGGGCCCCACACCACAAGCAGAGATGTGAAAAATACATTCATCACTATTGGACCACTTTGGGTGAGCCTACTGAAGTGTGATAGCACCCCAGAAGAGAGCATGGCGAGCCTGGGTGGAGACTACTTTAGGCCTCAGATGGAGTCCTGGGCAGCTGGGAAGACACTGGGGAGCAGGAGTCTGGCTCCAACTAGAAGAACCACTCAGCTGAGCTCTTCCAGAATTACCTGCTCTGGAGTCACGGAGTAAAGCACTGTTTTCAGTCCCTGGGAGTCGGTTTGATTTGTTGGATGAAAGTAGACACAGAGGCTGTTGGTTGGACAGAAGTCAGTGAAGAGGACCCAGTTTAGTCTGTTCAATCTAGACATGCTGACTTCAAAGGCTGATAAGGACATTAAAAAAGCAGGCGACTGCAAAGGAGTCATTGAGGTGGTGACACAAATTTGTGTATGATCTGTGCAGCTGCCAACCATTAAGGAGAGCATTTGAAGGAGAAAGAAACAGATAATAGAAACCTGTAGCCTGGGAAGATGATGAGGTCACGAAGAAGATGGGAAAGAAGCAGCAAAGATAGGAGGAAGCTGGGAGCATGCTGTGTTAGCCGACTTAGGGAAAGGTTGGCTGGTTCCAATCAAATTAATGATAGAGGCTAACGTCAGCTGTAAAACAAAACTGCTGTGGATTTTTTTTCCATTTTATTTTAAAGAGAATAAGACAAAAGAGGTCAGTACAGAGCAGATCGGAACCGGACAACATAGGCAACACAATACTTAACATTAAGACAACCGGACATTAACAATAGCTATCACAATATTTCTTTCTCTGCTATAGTTGAGCATAGTTTCAAATACAATAATATCAAACATAACAAAAAAGTACAAAACCATTCAAAGAGTGAAAGAATTACAGGGCATTCTGAACCGAATAACAGAAAATGGTCAATGGGTACTATAATATCTCATTTTCAATAAAAATTTTGTTTATACTTTCACACATATTCAAATCCCAATAAGACACAATGTGATAGATAGAACCAATGGAAATAGAAGAATAGAAGCTTGGTAGGACTTCTAAGAAGGATAGTATTAAATCAGCAATAGCTGTCATAATGTTTTGTTCTCTTCAAAACAGCTGTTCATAGCATCATGTATAATAAAGTCAAACAAAACAGGATAAAACCATTCCAACAGATGAATGAAAACTTTGAAAGGCTTCAAAGCTATGAGATGGGGACTCATGCTTACCATAAAATCTTATATACTCTTACCAACTCTCATACTAGGGAGACTATACAGTATTTACACATGTGAGTTTAGTTTATTTCGCTTATGAGTATGGTCTCAAGTTGTGTCCATTTATTTATAAATATCTCAATGTGATCATTCATTATAGCTGAGTAGTACTCCATTGTATAAAACTGCCACAACTTTTTTATCCATTCCTCAGTTGATGGGCACTTAGGTTGTTTCCAAGATTTGGCTATTACAAATTGTGCTGCTATAAACATGGGTGCACATATATTACTGTGGTATGATGTTTTCAGATCTTCTGGGAATATGCTTAGAAGTGGAATAGCTGGGTCAAATGGGACCTCCAGACCCAGCTTTTTGAGGAATCTCCAGACTGACCTCCACAGTGGTTGCACCAGTCTACACTCCCACCAACAGTGCAGAAGAGTTCCTTTTTCCCCACAGCCTCTCCAACACTTGTTGTTGGTAGTGTTTTCTATCTTGGACGATCTTTCTGGAGTGAGATGGAATCTCAGTGTGGTTTTAATTTGCATTTCTCTCATGACTAATGATGATGAGCATTTTTTCATGTATTTATTTGCCATTCGTATTTCTTCATATGAGAACTGTGTATTCATTTCAGATGCCCATTTTTGGATTGGGTCTTTGAATTTCGAGGATCTGATTTTTTTAAATTCTTTATAAGTTCTAGAGAGAAGTCCTTTGTCTGAGGGACTGTCCATGAAAATTTTTTCCCAATTTGTGGCTTTTCTTTTCACTCTGCTCAAAATCTCTCTTGACGTGCAGAAACTCTTTAATAAGATGTGGTCCCAGTTATTGATTCTGGAAAGTATTTCCCATGTAGTTTGATTCTTGTTCATGAATTATCTTCCTACCCCTATATCTTTGAGATTTTTACCTACTTTGTCTTCCAGCAGTTTTAGTGTTTCTGTTTTAATATTTAGATCTTTGATCCATTTAGATTTTACTGCTGTGGATTTTACTACTGTGTGTTCAATAAAATACATACTGAGTGGCCCATTTTTGCTTACCCAAGAGAGGACTCAAGTGAGGAGCCATACACAATATGTAAAAAAGGCACAAATGTCCCTTTGTTTTCTTGATGTCAGGCACTGGTTTAGATGGCCGTAGATACTGGCTGGAGCAGGGTTAGCACTGTATGGCAGTTCTGGCTCAGAACAATTCTGTATCCCCTTCTGCATCTTCAACCCTCTCAGAGCCACTGTGCTCAACACTCAGACCCTCTGCTCACCTCACCAGAGTCTTGGCTTGAGAAAGATCTTAAATGCACATTTATACTTAGATGTACATGACTTATTAGCCTACGTCTTTCAGTTTGCTCTGATCACTGAGTCTTGAACACAAAGAAATTTCACTTCCAGAAAACACAGATCCATGATGCCTCTTGCTTGCATCCCCTCCTTACAATGCTTCTTACAGAGCTGGAATAAAGCCCTGAGCTCACAGAGTCGTATATACTGGAAGTTTTAAGTCTAGAGAGACCACATGTCAGTATCCTTATTTTTTCTCTTTCCAAAACTTGCATCCTTTCCTAAATTTCCTTCTATTTTTTTTAATTATGCCAAACTTCTTTCATTCCCCAGGCTACAAACTGTTGAATTATGTTTGACCTAATCACCCACCATATACAAATCCCACAATTCTGCCCTGTCTGACACTGCTCACCTCATCTCTGTCCCTTCCCGCTGCTTCAAAATGAGATCATGCCTTTATCAGCTCCCACTTGGCAGAACGCCTCTGCCTCTGATTCTCACTCTAAGCCTTTCTTCTCTTCTATCCTGCCTAGGAATCTTGTTGAAGAATTGCCTTTCTTATATAAGGATATGATCTTGTCATTTTTATTAGACACTGTTGCCATTTAAGACTTGAATGTCTGTTCTAGGTCCATGTGTTAAAGCCTTGGTCCCCAGCATGGCATTATTGGGAGATGGTGGGCCCTGTAAAGGTAGAGGGCTTATAGGAAACCCTAGGTCACTGAGGAACTTTCCCTTGAAGGGGGCTATAGGCCTCAGGGCACCCTTTCTTCTTTGCTTCCTGACTGATTAGATGGTGAGGGATTTGCTCCCTCAAGTACTCCTGCCAGGGCCATCTCACACCCTTGACAGAGGCTCAAAGAAGTGGATCTGCCCAATCTTAGGCTGGAAACTTCAAGACCATGAGCCAAAATTACTCCTTTCTCTTCGTAAGTTAATTATCTCAGGCATTTTTTGTAGTAACATGAAACTGACTAATACACACATCTGTGATGGTGCATTTTCTCGTAACCTAAAAAGTACACTTATTTACAGAGCAGTCATGGCCCATTGTAAGGGCTGACATTTGGAGCTTGCCTCTGTTCAGTTTTGGTTTGAAATTTCATGGAAATTGCATGATATCCAGAACAGAAATCTGCTAAAGGTTTTTTTTCTCTCTAAATTCCCAGACAAAGGTATTCATAGCTTTATGAAGACCTACATCCAGGAAGAGTGTTTCTTGGTCTTTCAAGGGGAACACTATATGTGAGTTACAGCTGAGCCCAACCAGGTGACTGTGAAGGGGGCGGAAGCGGGGAGAGAGATCAGATTGCGCAGGTCCTTTTACTAAGACAGAAATGGTGAGCCCTGGATTCATCTTGTCACGTTGGTCCTACCTCATTTAGAGCATGGCAGGTCAGGGTGCTCCTAGTGATGACACGGAAGCATGACAGGAAGCGAGCTTGATGACTAAGCCAGCTGGGGACCTACAGATGGTCATGCTCACTGGCCTCTCCATCCCCACCCTGTCCTGATTTCCACCTCCATTCCAGCTTTGAGCAGGTGGCCTCCTCTCCCTGCTAGCAAGGGCTGACTCTTCAGAGCAGTGCATAGGGCCTAAGGTCACAGTGGTCAGTGTGTTAATCAGTCCCTCTTGCTTTCTAGGAGAAAGAAATACCTTAGCTTGCTGTGTCAGGGAATCTTAGGTTCCACACAAGGGACTGTCCTCAAGGAATCCTTTACCATGCTCTTCCCAGACTGCATCCCAGGCTGTCTTGTTGGACTGAGCGCCAGTCATGCCGAGTTGGACATCCCTCGTTCTTTCCTGGAAACGTTTACTAAAGACATTCCTACTTTTATCCTAAAACTGTTCACCCTTTCAGAAACGAATGCCTATTCTCTCACTTCTTTGTCTGGAGGAGCTCATTTCCCACCACCGGTCCTGCTCAAACAGTACCCGTGGTGTGGCAGAGCCGCAGGATCTGCGACTTCACAGCCAGAGCAGACCTCTCCTTTCCCAGCCCGGCTCTCCAGGTTCGGGTCTGTGTGCGCAGGCGCACATCTCCTGCGGACAGGCCTGTCACGGTGAGCAGCGATCGTGTCAGGCAGCTCAGGTCATTTCGTATCCACATTTACAGCCCTCTGCGTAGTATGTGCTCATTGTTTATGGGGTGAAAGAATAAGTGAACGAGAGGGGAACACTTAGGCCTTAGCCACACAGTGGGAACATCACTTGTACGTTCACCTTGGCCTTGGGACAGCCTTGCGTTTCTGGCCCGATTTCTCCCTGACATCTTGGGACCATTAGGCCATGAGGACAGGCGCGCCCTGTTCAGTTGTCATCTCAGGTTACTGTTTTCAGGTGTAAATGGAAACAACCCAATTAAACACATGTTTTAAAGCCCTGGATTCTTGTTGAGCAGGGAAAAAGCTCAATTATTCAAAGGCTCTTTTCAAAGAAGTCGGCCTTTGACCAACTCAGAAATCAGGTTACATTTTTTTCCCCTAACAAATGCCCTGATTGCCTTTTCTCATTATAAAGTGATATACAGTGATTATTGTTTCAATAGTGTTCTATTTACTTTAGTAGAAGATTGAAATCTCACTCTGCAGAGTCATTACCCTTAGCAGTGTGGTACAGATGGTTGCCTTCAGGCTGCTTTACTTTCGTATAGCTACAAATTATCTATCTACACACAAATTTATGCATAAGCATAGTCTGTTTACATATGAATTAGATAGTTATAGATACAAACAATGTATTTTATGTATAATTTTTCAGCAGAAGTGGGATCATGCATCAATAATGTTCTGTATTCTGCCTTTTTGGCACTAAAATATTAGATTCTTATTCTAGTACTTATTTTTACTGCTTCTTATTTTTACTGCTTTACCTCTTGCTATGGTGCGGAATGAGTAGCCTATAATTTATTGAACCAGTCTCTTATAATGAATTTAAATCTCTTCTAAATTTGCAGTCTACCTATTAGGACTTGGAGGTGTCCCTGAGTGGCGTTGCTATGGCACTCTGCAGGGCTTATCGAAGTCCTGGGACAGGCACCGCCACTCTGCCTTCCAGACAGATGGTGCCGAGTGAGAGTCCCACTGTGAATGTGTAAAAGTCTGCACTGGACTTCACTCCCACTAATCCTAGACATCATAAATATTTTTAATCTTTGCCAATTTGATAGGCAAAAGGGGATTTTCTTATTTGGTGAATACAGATATTATCACTAGCAAGACTGAATATCAATTTCTATATTTATGTTCATCATTTCTAAATATCCATAGCCTTCTCTAGATTTTCTGTTGTTTCATTTATCTTTTATTACTGATATACATTGTATTTTCCTCCATAGTTTATGAAAGTCTTTGAATTTAAGAAAGGGGATGTTCCTACCTGTGTGTGTTACAGTTTGGATCTAAAATGTCCCCCACAAAGCTCTCAAGTGTTCAGAGGTGGGGCACTGGATGGTGATTGGATCATGGGGTGCCGTCCTCAGCATTAGATTCATCCACTGGTGAGTCTGGCCAAGTGTGCTCTTGGGAGGTGTGGTCTGGTCAGATAGGTGGGCTGCTGGAGGCAAGGTCTGGTGGCATATGTCTCCCTCCTTTCTCACTATACTGCCTGGCTGCCATGATGTGGGCCACACCTCTCTGCACGGGCTCTTGCTCCATGCCTCTTCTGCATCTGAGCCGACCAGCCATGGAATGAACCCTCAGAAGCTGTAAACCAAAATCAGTCACTCCTGTTAGTTGTGGTGTTGAAGCTTGTGTCTCATCGACAGGAAAGAGACTAAGATAGTGTGTATTTATCAGAGGTCAGCATTGTTCACACTAAGTTTTGCTAAAGGAGACAGAATGGACTAAAATAGATTCTCCCAGGATGTATGTCTAAAATGCATGAGGAAGAGGAAATGCACTCTGGAAGAGCACATTTGCCTGAGTTCTTTGGTGAGAACAGGGAGCCCAGTCTGCCTCTGCATCTCAGTCCTGCAGGACTTGTTCCTCATCATCTCTCATGTATGCAAAGGAGCTAGTGTGAGTCTTCTAGTCAGAGGTCCATGAACTTTTGTGGGTAGAACACTAGAGGGTTGTGAACTTCGAAGAGAAAAAGGTCACACTTGTGTATGCATCAGTCTCTTGAAAGTTGGTATTTCTTTTAATTAAACATTTATATGTGAGCAACAAACCATGGGGATATTAGTGGCTCCTAACATCATTAAAAATCAATATTTTAAAATCACATTACTATTGCTGAAAATATCTTAAAGTATCACTACTATGAAATGCAGCTACATATTCTTATTTTACAAAAAAGCATATTTCCCTACCTTTTAAATCACAAGAGCATTAAATATTTATATACATAGTTATATTCAATACAATTGGTTTCTTTTGTGATTCTGTGCACTTTGTTTCGTACATTTAAAAACATTATTTTTCAAAGGAATCTTGAGGCTTCCTCAGACTGCAGTAGGCATCTGGGAAAATCACAGATGAAGACTTCCTCAGCTAGAGTAAGGGCAGAAGCTTCTAGAAGATTCTCATTTGTTCCTTGCTGAGATGCTGGGCCCCTTCCTTCCACTTCACTCCTCTTTCTTCTGCTCTCTGTGTCCCCTGTCCAATACGCCAGCTTGAAGACTTTTTCATAGGCTTCTGGGAGCTTTCCAAATGCTGTGTCAAGACTATTAGCACCCACATTAAATAAAATTTTATTATAATAATTAGAAAAAATTATAATTTTACTTTTTAAATCCTTGGTTATGAGAAACTAATATAATTTACAAACAAGTGCAACTTCCTGACAGCTACTGTGCTTACTCAGGGATTCTTGCGAAGTAGGAAAATCTAACATACAAATTGTTTTCTAAATGTAATGCAATTTTTATGAGCACTAAATTTAACAATTAATGAAGTTGACTTAATGATATGTTCTGTGTACATTTAATTAAGCATTTAGAAAGAATGATTTTTGCAGTTTTCATACTTTAGAGTCAATTTTTTAGTCTCTTTTGTGGGTTCTAGAAAGTACCTAGGCCCTTAGGCACTGTGACTCTATTGTCTCATTGCTTAAATGCCTTCAGGAGTAAATTAACAGCCTTTATTTTTATGGAGGTGTAATATTTATACACATTAATTGTGTACAGTACAATAATGCATGATGTACACAATACATAATGATGAAATCATGATAATAAACACTTCTACCTCTTTAGTCATCTCTCTATATAGGAAACTTTTATACTCTTCTAGTTATTTTGAAATACATTTCAGATTGGTGTAGACAGGCATTATCCTACTGTGCCTTGGAAGACAGAACTTTTTCTTTTATTGCCCCCTCCCAAACTTTCTCATTTCCTCCTCCTCCTTAACCTTCCCAGTCTCTATTGACCATTGTTCCTTTCCTTTCTTTTGAGATTGACTTGTTATTTTCTACAAATGTGTGAAGACATTGCTTGTCTGCTTATCTCACTGAACATAAAGTTACTCTGTTCCATCTATGTTGCTGTAAATGACAGTATCTCTTTCTTTTTATGACTGAATAATGTTCCATTGTGAATATGACATTTTCCTCTTCCATTCATCTCTCACTGAATAACTTTGTTGATTCCACCTCTTGGTTATTATGAGTAGTGTTGAAGATATGTGGAAGTACAGGTACCATTGATAAAATCAACTCATCTTCTTTGGGTATATAACCAGTAGAGGAATTTCTGGATCAAAGATCAGTTCTCTTTTTAGCTTTTAAAGGATTACCCATACTGTTTTCTATAAGGACTATACTAATTTACATTTCCACCCACAGCATATGAGTTCCTTTTTTCTGCACATCCTCACCTTATTTTGTGAGCATTTGATGATGGGTGATAGTGAGCACTTTTTCATATATGAGTTGACAATTTGTCTTTTTTTGATAAATGTCTACATAGATCTCTATCCTGGTTTTAAATGGGATCATTTGCGGTTTTTGTTGCTAGGTTTTCTGAGCAACCTTCCATACCCAGCCTTTTCCAGAACACACTTTCTGCTGCTCCTGGTCACTGAAGACCCACTCTTCCTATTGAGGATCGCTTCCCTGCTGCCATCGGGGCCAAGGGCCCATGGGCGATGGGGCACGCTCCTCCTGTCCCCCGGCTCCGTCCACTCGCTTCATGCAAAACCCTTCCTACTTCAAGCTTCTTTTCATCCACAGATCACATGCTCTGGTTCTCCTCTGGATCTAATTGGTATTTTACCCTGTATGCTCTTTGATCTGTGAGTCAGCAGTTGCCCTGCTGATGTCCGGCCACCATCTTGAACACCTTTCCCACCTTTAGGGACAATCATCCCACCTCCTAACCTCAAGGAAGTATGGTAGGGCCCGAGCTTTGCTCAGGGTGTGTCTTCAGGGTCCCACAAAAGCATAGTCACTTCTCACGAACTGTTTGCTTCCTGAACATGAATGAGTGCATCTTCATTCCAATTTAGCTCTCATTTTCAGAGTCATACTCCTCCTTCCCAACACGAAGCTCCTGCAGTATTAAAGTTCTATTCACAGCACCTATTTATCCAGCTCTCCAACTCCTTACTCTGGGGACATTTTTCTTTTCCTCATCTATGTCTCCTATGCCTTAAATGCTTCCCTTTTCCACCTGTCCTATACTCACCTCTGCTTCACTTTTCTCAGCCCTTTGCTTGGCCAGTCTTTTGCCAGCATCTTGAGTACCTTAGCTGTAGTAGCAGCAGTGGTTGTTGTATTAATAACTGGCATTAGCAAGTGCAGCCTGTGTGTCTGGCTAAACTAAATACTTCACATGTACACATGTTAACTGTGATATGGACATAATCACTCTGTATTAACAAGGCAGGGAATGAGACATTAGAAAGCTTGCCTAATACAGGTTGTAAATTAGAGTGCTATTTTGTACCGTTCTTCATTATTTATATCTAACAACCATGTTTGAGTTATGATGGTTCGACTTAACACTTTTGTGACTTTATGATAGTGTAATAGCAATATATATTAAGTAGATATGATCCTACAGATTTTGAATTTTGATCTTTTTCTAGGCTGGCAATATGCCGTATGATGTTCTGTTGTAGTGCCAGACAGTAGCAGCACTGGTGAGTCTCTGGATCAGAGGGGGAAATGACCAGTGCACCACAGCTCACGGTGTTGCCTGGGCGTGCTGTTCAGTAGGTTAGTGGGTTAAATGCATCTGCAACTTACAGTACATTCAATGAGTGATTGACTTCTCAGAGTATGGCTCCACTGTAAGTCCAGAATCAGCTACACATGTGACCACCTTCACCTTTCCTCAAGCAAATAGTACTGGGTTTTTACCTCATTCATCTTCTACCCACAGGGCCAGCTCAAGGTTATAACAGCTGCCAAAGGCCAGTGCAAGTGGGACTTTTACTTCTGCACTCACTGCGTCTGAGAACACGACACCAGTGATTACTCCTCTGTTACTGGAAAGCAAACCTACTTTCTCTTTTAGGTTCTAGGACTTTTTCTGCTGTTCATCCTTCCAATTACTCTTTTTCATTGTCCAGTGATGGCTTCCCTTGCTTTGTCTGCCTGTTCAATTCTGATACACCAAAGAGCCAGCTTTCTATCACTGCTTTCTATTCCTTTTCTTTCTGAGTGTTCTCTCTCTGTTCTTTCATTCACTATGACGTGTTCCATGCCTCCTTGTCTACTCCTATTCATACTTCTCTGTTTCTAGTCCATATATCCAAATGCTTTATGGATCTCTCCCTCTGAAGTCCCATAAGTACTAGTCATGTCCAGTCAAGCTAAATCCCTTCCAGGTATTCTGGATCTTGGGAAATGTGCATCTCAGCTGGACACCTGGAATCGGTCCGCTTTTCACGCCATCGATTCTTATTTCAGCCCTTACTTGCTTTGCCTCTCTCTGGCTTTACTCACACGCACATCTCTCTGGCTGTTAAGGATCCTTGTGGATTGCAAACCCCATTGCTTCCTGATTGTTCCTTTGTTCATACCATTAGATAAGCTCACTCCCATTCTTGTAGGCTGCTTCCTTTTATGTCTCCATAACACGCTATGCACATGGGCAACATTTCACCACTTTTGTGACTCTGCTTTTTTTTCTCTGACTCTACACTTCTTGTGACCGTGGTGCCTTTTCTCTTTGTGCATCTGACACGCATGCTTTATGCCTCTTGTAGTTGGGGTTCAGCACTCACTGAAGGGGGAGAGACCCAGAAGCTATGTGAGATTGTTCAGTAATACTTACTGCTGAAAGTCACAAAGGCAGCAGCTCCGGAAAGCAGTGGTTCTGGGTCACAGCCACATTGAGAAGTGCCCACATCTTCTCCATCACTGGTGTTGTTCCTTGTTGGTGTATCATAGTCAACAGGGCTCCTTCCTCTGCCTCCTCTGCATGTCCATAATGGGTTGTCTGCAGCAAGCCAGCAAAGGTGGAAGAAATTGTGATCATTTTGGCCAGCCTTACATATTTATTTGACTCAGATGCTCAGCCAACACAAAGCCATTGGGCACCTCTCATGTTCCAAGCTCCTGATGCCCTTGTGAAGTAAGCCCGGGAGATCAGGTGTGGTTGGTCAGACTCTTCCTAATTCCATGTGATGGGTTCCAGATCTGACCAGTTGTGAGGTCTAATGTTTGCTGCATGGTTGTATCAGTGTCTCCTGATATATTTGCTTTTCTTGTCTATTTGTTTTCCTTGGTAATTCACCTTGAATTCTAAGCTTTTAAGGATTGAAGAGATTTCATTTCCAGTCTCATCTCAGCTGCCTACGTGCACTGTACCTAGGGACACATAACACACACACACACCATCCTATTTCTTTTTTCTATAGAAGAATTTGCTTTCCTAGCTCCCTTCCAGGCACAGTGCTCTGGGACTCTTGGGTTTTGTGGTGGTTCCTGTGGTTAAATGTTCGTACATGTTTGTTTGCAGTGCCTCGGAGTGACAGTGAGTCCATTGCTGTTTGCAGGACTGTTGCAGGCTTGAGCACTGTGCTTTGCAAATTGTGTGATTATGGACCACATCAGTGTCCATTTTCTGTGAGGAGAGTACAAGTGGTTGTTATGTAAAGTGTATTTCCTCAGACTTTCTGTTGGGTTGAATTCCTAAAACCATCTCTCAAGTATTTTTTATCTAGTTTCTGACTCATATATCCTGTGTTTTAGTAATTTTTCAAAATTATATTACACTGTCTGAAAAGGGCCCATTCTAGATCAGTATCCTGTTCAGATAGATGGCTGTTACTCATGCGAGCACCAGAAATGAATACTGAATTATATCGATAGAAATTCTTATAGAATGCATCTAACATTATTTTGTCCTCTATAAACAGAAAATATGAAGCATAATTGAAATTGCCTGCACAACTAAAGTCATCTCTTTTATCTCTTTATCCAAAAAATTTTTATTATACTCCAAATATGACCAAGCACTTACTCAATTTGAGTATTTAGTACTTTTGTTTGAAGATTGATTATCGCCAAAGATTTCCTACCATGACTCCACTCACACAACTCAACTATTAAACTTGGAATATTTTCCAGTGATACAGTGTGGTACAGACTCTGCCTAGGGCATTAGAGTTGGTTAACAATTCAAACAGTCACGCACTTAGTCAGCTGAAAGCTGAGTCAGCCGTGTCTCAGACTGGCCTTTGTAGCCTTCTGGACGTGGGCGTCCTCCAAAGAAAGGAAAGTAGATTATGTTCTTCAGAAGTCGGACTCAAAGCACTGTAATCTTTGGTTCACAAAAGACATTGATTTTATTGTCCTCGCTGCAATAAAATCCAATACAGAGCCCGTATGTTATGCTTAGGTATTTCAAAAATTCTGGCACATTTATTTCATTACAAAATAATAAATATTTGTTGCAGAATTCCATCAAGAGAGCATTATTGTAAACGTAATTTCTGTGTTGATGTAAATTAACAATCATTTGTTCAGTTTAGACTTTTTTCAGTCGGAGGCCTCCAAGGCTGGGCCCGAGAGGGCAGAATGGAGCCTTCGGACTGAGCTCCGGCCGGCTGTGAGGGAGAGCGCCTCCTCCCTTCGCTTTGACTTTCTTTGTAAAACCAGAGCTGGTCTCCACAGAGGTCCAGCTGGCCAGTTTTCTCCCGAGAGACATGTAGTGACCATGATCTGAAGGTCAGGGCCTCCTAAAGGCTTCCCCACCTCTTCCTGGGTCCACTGTACCCTGGGCCCTGGCACTTCCTTAGCAGATGGAATTTTTTCTCTGCTTGGAAATTATTTTGGCCTAGACTCAAATTGTTCAGAGCTCATTTTCTCCGGCCCTGAGGGTCTCATGAATTCAGCCTTGCAGGCAGCTGCCAGTGAGGCCTTTGTGACTGCGGGCACCCCTGTGACGCCTGTGAAGCCTCTGGAAGCGCATGAGGATGTTGTCAGCTGTTAGCTGAGTTGCCACTTACACTGCGCCACCGGGGCCAGAGATCCGGCCTGTCCTGCAGTGTGCAAGGGGACATTTTAGTAGCAAGAACAGTCCCCTCCAAAAGGCCAAAATGATGCCCACGAAGGAACAAGAGTTTCACCTGGAAGTTCGTCGATCCATGGATTTGGCAATAAGCACCCAGGCCTCCTGCAGGCGGCACTGTTTTGGTGTTGCCGGTGCAGTGGCGGCTGTGTTTCCGGCTCTCATGAATCCTGCATCCCAGCGGTTAGTGTGCTAATGTCTGTTGGTTTCCAGAGCTGGGTTAAGCAGTTTGGTTTT
The DNA here is from genome assembly GCA_004027295.1 of Dolichotis patagonum. NCBI lineage: Eukaryota > Metazoa > Chordata > Mammalia > Rodentia > Caviidae > Dolichotis > Dolichotis patagonum. The sequence goes on from PVJX010010236.1 coordinate 53,600, forward strand.
GAGTAGGGAGCTGGGAAACAATTACACACACACACACACACACACACACACACACACACACACATCTCCTGTCCCACGGGACCGGGAGGCTGCTTCATGCTACATGAACTGCCCTACACATTCTGGTCTGAGCATTATTTGAATTTCTCAAGTCCCATGGTTTGTGTTTCATATCTGGGAAATAATAAGGGAGAGAAATCCAGAAGACTGGGGTGCCTTACGTGTATTGATTTCTAGATTTCTGATTTAATGCTGTATTCCTATGTGATAAAGGTAGGTCATATTTTGAAAATTTGGCTCTTAGTCCACGAAAAAGCACACTTCTAACTCAGAGTGTTTTAAATGTGAGCATCTAGCATCTTTCTTTATTAAAGATTTGTTTTAAATGTGTTGACTAAACCAACAATGAGAGACATAGCAGAACTTCCGGTTTTTTGCTTAATTTGTTATTTCAGAAATGTGTAGAATAAGCATTTCTTTAGCACTAAATACAAAATTAAGACAGTTAGACTTGCACCTCACTTTTAAAGTTTCAAGATAACCCTGTGAATTTATATATAAACCGGTCATTTGCATTAGGAAAGACACTAGGTTTGTATTTCACACTGAGAGATGTTCGATTCTATGCCTGACCTTTCCTCTACTCTTCTGCCCTCTTTCAAACACTGCTCTCAATTTGCACCACAGCACAACACATCCTCAATGGGAGCTGTCCAGTGTCCCTCTCCACTCATCACTGCCCCAGTCAAACAGCTCAGCCGACCGAAGCTGCCTTTTCACAAACCTTTGTGATTAACGCAAGCTCTCCTGCGTGAACTGCCTGTGAGACTTGCATGATGTCCATTGGGTGGCTCTCTATTTTATTAGTAAAAAAGACAGAGAAAAGTGGTTAGATCTGCCACAGTGGTACAGACAGCCCAGTGGGACAGTGATACGTGTTCCTCCAGCGGTTCATGCCACCTGGCAGGGAGACAGACACACGGATTACAGCCCCATTGTGAACTTCCTGTTCACAGCCAGAACTTCCTGTGTGTGAAGCCACCACAACGTGTAGCTTGTTCTGATACAATAAGCTTTGGGCACACGGAGCTCCAGCAGTCTGTCATTTTATTTGTGCTACCTTCAGATGCATTCTCCCGACATCGGAACCCTGACTTTAATTCCTGAAGGCTCTCTCATTCCGGGTTAGTAATATCTATTTATATCTAAGGTGATGAATCTTCTTGCACTTTGTGGAAGTGACAAGGTACAGTTGTGCATGGTCACATCCTGTCTCCCACAGAAGCAATATTTGGTTTCCTAGACAACCTTATGTGCAACTAAATGCAAAAACAGACAGCAGGTTTTCATAGCAGCTTCCAGACTCTCTTCATCGAGAAACAGATGAGAAAACTTGGCCATTGATAGTAGGAGCCCTGTGTGTGCACGGATGGTGCCTAGAACGTGTTCTTTGAGGTTTCCATTGCTTTTACCGCAAAGGCTCTGCACCCCTCCAGAGTGTCCATTACTTGTAGCAGACCCTGTCAGTAACTTGATTTTGGTTTGGTCTTGGGCAAAGTGAGTCTTTGAAACTTCATTTTCTTAGCTGTGACACTGGCACTGCAGTGCCACCCAGCCCTCCCTCAGAGCTGACCCCTGTGTCTCCCCTAAGGCCAGTGGTGATGAGGCTGTTAAGGCCTCTCCTGGGACGAAGAATGTCCTCCTCTTTGCAGACCAAACTTAAAATACCTCCTGCATTTGAGCTGCAGCACGGCACTTCCTGTGTAGTGCAATTAAGTGGTCTTTAGGCCACACTAACTTACGACATTAAGCTGACTACTTCTTACATGATACCTGGGGTTGGGCCCCGTCGCTTCTGTCCTGAACTGTGCTGGCACATTCATTTCCATCTGACATCACTGCTCTCCACCTGCTTTCCCTCTAGAAACAGCATTTCAAAAGGAACTCCACTTCTCATTCAATAAATATCGATTCTCCTCTTCTTCTGTAGAAAGGGCTTAGTGGCTCAGGATTGTCTAACAAATTCATCACATGTTTCTTATTGTCCCATTTATGGTGCTGCTTCAGTCAGTCCAGCTAGCTTGACAGTTCTTTTTCCAACTCCACCACCATGTCCACACCAGAGGAGTGGGTCCCTTCGCTGCGCCACCATCTGCCTTTGTTCACTCTGCACTCCCTGTGGGTATAGAAAAGTCCGGCTTCTTTTCTACTTGCAATCTTTAACTGTTCAAAGCCTGTTCTCTTCAAGTCTTAGCTCTGCTACTATTTTCCTTGTGAAGTTTTCCTTGAAATTCCTGCTAGGAATGGCATCTCCATCATTTTAACATTGGTAGATTTTTTGCCTGTCACCTCCTGGGTGTCGCTGATTGCTAACATGTGCGCATCTGCAGGATGTCAGCTCCTTCAGGGGAACCGTTCTGTCTTCGTCACTCGTAGTGTCATAGTCACAATATTCACGTGATCCATAGGGATCCACATAAGGCTCAGGAAACATTTGGTGAATTTAGAAAAGAACGATAGTGTGTAAACAAAAGACCCTAATTAAAGCAAATCAGTTCCTGGTGCTAGCCATGTTCTAAGGTTGCCTTTCTCACCCAATATTCCCTAAACTGGAGCCCACCTGTAACAGTCACCCAGAATCCATGTCTGTGTCATCCTTAATGAATGTGACAGTAGTGCCTCAGGCTCCGCCCTGAGCAGCAGTTCTGCTTTGCCTGTCCCTGACATTGCCCTGACACAACTGTAATAGGCTATGACTACAACAAATCCAAGAGCTTGTGCATTTCAGCAACTTGTTAAAGGGGCTGTGAACAGCGCTGGTTAATGCTGTGGAATAGAAGGATTCACTTTGAAGTGTGTAATATTATTAACACAAGTCCTGCGAATTAACATTATGACTAGGCATGCATTGCAAATTAGATAGAGTTACCCTATCTCTGGCAATGACTTTTTAAAATGTAGTACATAATAGGCTTTCAAAGCATTTCAAGCTGGAAATGAAATATAGCAGAATTTTGATTTTTGTAAAGACAATGGCAAGTCTAATGAGGGACCACAAGTGGGTTTAGTCTGACCTCTAAGTCCCCTGTGATAATTTTCTTCCTGAGAAGATGGATTCAGCACTTTCATGAAAAGATGTCAACTCATTTCAATTGTGCTAAGACTCTCCTCCTCCTCCCTTCCCTCTTCCCTCCCTCTTCCTCCTCCTCCTCCATCTTCTCCTTCTTGTTCAAAATTCAGCCTACACCTGCCAGGTGTCCCTGGTTCTTAATGTCTGCATTCTTCCTCCCCCACAGCTGTGGCTGCTGGGCCATCCGGTCCGAGGACCTTTTTGGGAATGGATGATAAAGGACCATCCCACAGTTCTGGACTCCATCTCCAGCAATGCAGGCTTGGAGCCTTTTGCTGACCATATGGACCTGCGGATATCTGCGCACTTGTAGAATTGTTCTTCCTCCTCTGCTCAAGCACCATCTTGATAATTTAGCTGCCACTCTGAGGCAGGTGCTCCTTCCTGCCAGGCATGAGTTCTGACATGAATCCATGTTCCCCGCCAACTGGTTGTACTAAAGCCAAAGGTCTCTTTTCTGCTTGGACTTCCATGGGCTGCAGACGGGATTTCCTGCGTGCTCTCCATTTCTAGCTGATGCCAACGTGTGCCTGAGCTGGCCGGAGCTCCCCCATAGACCTGGCTGCCTCTCAGTCTCTGCTGCTGGGCCTGAGCTCCCCATCACAAGCACTTTTGTCAGGATCTGTTGTCTTTTGTTCCACTGTATTTTATTTGGAAAAGTATGTGGAACCTAGGCTTTATCATCTTGCTTATTTTTATGTGTATGGCTCAGTGCTGTTAAACGCATGCTCAGTATTCTGCACATGACCACATCCGTCTCTTGAATTCCTTTCATCTTATAAAACTGAATCTCTACTCATTAAAAAATAACTCCTCCTTCACTTTGCTCTCAGGTTGTGGCAGCCACAGTTCTACTCTTTCTCTGTGATCTTGATTGTGTAAGTCCCTTGTACAAGCTTTTGTCTTTTTTGTGACCTGCTTCTCTAATGCCCTGAATGACCATAGTTTTCTTATTGTTCGTTCCATGTTATAGTGTGGAAAGTGGGACCTTGGTTTATGAACTTAATCCATTTCATGATTCAAGAACCAAATCACATGTCCCAACAGGGTGCAATGTAAATAAGGTTAATCTGTTCT